>LR736867.1:1924934-2218446 GCA_902654985.2 Oryctes borbonicus | reverse complement strand
CGATACTTATGTGTTGTTTACCATACTACGCCACAGTCCTTGCTATCATTATTGAATTTGTTCAAGAAATTAATAAACTTTTAACAATGGTATTTTTATCATTTTACAAAAAAAAAATGTTGTATATATGAAAATATAGAACACCTTTTCTCAATTTTCACAAACAAGATCCGTGCGAAAGTTCCGCCATTGTTATAAAAATTTGTAAAGCAATCTTTGCGTAACAGTGAATAATTGGGACAACTTAACACTCTGTGTGATTTTGTATCCAGTTCCATTCGGGCCGAAATTTGTTGATTGTTAAGACAGATATTATCGTGGTTGAAATACCAAGCGTATTGGTCTTTTTTAGTTTTAATTTTCCAAAAATTAATAGTGTACCATAAACAAAACTGCCGCCTATTGTATACACTGCGTCCAAAATGAAAGTATAATCTCAGTATCTCTTTCTTCAACTCATTTTTGTCAAAAACGCTGGATCATGTCGACGTTTTTAAATTGCGATATCTTGGTCTACACTATACCGCAATCTTACTTCCGGTTTTCGGGGAAGAAACTGCTAAAGAAGGATGCATTTTTAGGAAATGTTCATAAAAAATATCCAGGAGAACTATAACTGATATTGGAAAAATAAACCGGACGTTCGATTAAAAAATAAATAAATATATGAATCAAATATATTAACGATTTTGACAGTCATCTTGCGGAATGCAGTTAATATATTTTCTTTTTCGATGTAGCACTGAAAACTAGCACTCTAGTATGCAACGCTTTTAAAATTTTGCGAAGATCACGAATTATGTCAATTATTTCAAAAAATAAGCTAGATTGGTACAGGGAATCTTCTAGAAACATTGACTGAAAAGAGGTATCCAGGGACGCAGTAATATATGAAATGTTCTATTTATGGCTGGCTTTCCAGTCTTGGTTTAAACTAAGTTCATTGTTTAAATTCCAGTTAAAGATTCAAACTCTATTTTAGCGCTAACGTTCAATAAACTACTGGTTCACATGAACTGAACGAAAATTTTAACCTAAACCGAGCAATACCCTAC
Organism: Oryctes borbonicus; assembly: GCA_902654985.2. NCBI lineage: Eukaryota > Metazoa > Arthropoda > Insecta > Coleoptera > Scarabaeidae > Oryctes > Oryctes borbonicus. Next base: position 2,217,391 of record LR736867.1, on the reverse strand, counting down.
GCTTAAGGTTCAATTTCACGCATAACCCCACACAGCGCTACGAAATTAATACGAAAATCAATAATTAATAATTAATTTCTTATAAGCATTTGATGACAAATACACTATTAATTTTATTGAACACATTGAACGTCCTAAAACAGCAAGAATTATTCGAAAAAATCCAAATAATTTTGAAATTTGGGACAATTACAATTTTAAGGCATTGCCTAAAGAGGACCCCTACAAATTTGCGAATATTCCTAATACTGACATGATGTTGTTTTGAGACCTATTGAAAGTGAGCAAGTTGGAATCAAAAAAAGAACATTTCGATCAATAATTCGATTTCTTTTTTTTAACTGGGAAAACATGTATAGAACTCAAAGAGAAGTTGAATGCTGTTCACAGAGAATACGATTTTAGAAACGTATACTTAAATCCTAAATCGTTTGTTCCGAGTACGAATTATTTCGAGAATCGGCCCCCAGGGCGTCCCATTAATAATTATACTGATTACGAACAACACCAACATTTAGATAATATATGTACATCTTTTTCCGTTGTACAGAACTAGTTCAGCGGGTGGATTGAAACACTCATTGATCCAGTTTAGGTTCAGCGTTCAACTCAATTTATAGTTGAACCAATACTGAATACCTTGCAGGCAAACTTTTATCTGTGCGGTGTGATATGGAGAATCTGTCTTAAAATATTTTTTATTTAAATTACTCAGAGAAGAAATTATTTCACGCACTTGCCAGACGCGTTATATATATTGGGGTCACGTACATTATAAATTGGTCCCATTCAGCTAACCGTCGCGCTGCAACGTTGCAAAACATCGCTACATTGCAGCCCTACAAATGATGACGTGCGTGACCTGGATGGTCATCGACTAACATAAACCGCGTTTAGATTCAAATTTCAATTCCATTAGTTGGTTAGCGATTACTTTACAGTTTTAGCACAACATTTAATAATTAATGTATTATTAGTGGTGAATAATTGTGTTATTCAGTTGTTTTGGATTAAAGTAACAATTATATTGTAATATTGGCGTTTGTATTAGCGCTAGTGGGTTAATTGTTAAAAAAAAAGTAAAGAAAAATCTAGAGACATACAGAGAAAAACTACAAATATCGAAAAAGAAGGAGTCAACTGCTATTAAGGATTTATTTTATGTCCACAACAATTAAATAATGTCCCGGGTGTTAGCTGTTTGGCAGAAGAGAAATAATATTTTAAGGGCGCTGGTGGGCAAAAAGTAACAGCCATTAGCGTTACAGTAGATGTTTTGTTTATATGTTTGTATTCACTTCATTCACATTATTTTATTTTTTGGTATTCACATTTATAAATTTTAATTTCGTATGAGCCACCTAAGCTACCTTATCAACTTAGAATTTCTTTCAATATATTTCTCTTTACTTTGCAACTTTCTATGTTCTTTATTAAATATTCAATACATGTGTTTCCAATGGTGTAAGATTTTATTTTGTTTTATTAGTTGATCCGCTGATTTAAATACTTATTGTTTGAAATTATTGTCTTGAAACGGGACATCTTTTGTTTAAATATTTAAGTTAGGAGTTTGTTTACGCTTTATTGCAGCACTTCAATGTAGCACATACGTTTTTCGCTGCAAAGAATGAAGAAAGCGCTGTGAAGTGTGACGTCACATGAACCATTCAGGTATTTTGCATTGCTGCAGCATGGTGTTGAGTTGAATGGGACCATTAATACATCATGCAAAAATTATCGGTACCTGTATTCCAAAGACCGATTATCTTATAATGAATACTGGCTATTTTCGTACGATGAAATATCTTTGCTAACTCCTCTAAAATTTAATCAGTACAAATAATTTAGTTTCTAGCAACAATTACGAAATTGTTATTCCAAACATTGCAAACTCGACTTATACGTAATTCGTAGGATGGAATTACTGATAAGATTTTGGTTTACCTGCATTAATTTTGTTTCAAAATTTATTTTTCTATTACTTCATTTGTATTTCCGTAAATATCATACGCAATATGAAAAATAAGGTATAAAGTTCTCAAGTTTACCGTATACGATATACCTGTATGTATTCTCGCTGCTGCTACAAAACAGGTTCAAAGCAAATTCAATAGATGTCTGTACTAGGTTATTTAATTGGTAAATACATGTTTAATAGAAATTCGCCGTCTTTAATCGAAAGATGAAATGAATAATATTTAGTTTTAGTTTAAACTTAGTTATGTTTATAACTATCAATTGTAATCATGTACGCAATGTATTACTTATAATTCTATTCTATGGTGTGACTTTACGAAAGTTGAAAATAATGCTAGCATTAACTAGTTAGAAAAAGAAAATGTATAGTACATTGTCTTGTTTGCTGCCCAAATAGCAAAGAAGTTTATGTACGTGTAATTCTAATACGAGGCCAAATGGGAATAGATATACTATGAACAATTCGATTCATATATAAACCTTCTTATAAATCTCCGCATGCTGTAGAAAATCAAATTAAACAATACTTTGAATTGTTTCCTGAAATATAAAAAATGCCATATCTGCCACATCTCAAATGGATACCTTTCTAGATATTTAGTAAATTTGTGTATTGCAACAACATTTTCTTCCAAAGAAAAAGAGGACCCACCAAACAGAATGTAGCCATGTAGTTTTTTAAAATATCATCCAACTTTGGAGATATTAGATAGTTACGGAACTGCATTGAAAAATATACATGTCCTTTCAATTATAAACAGCGCGTTTAAATTATATCAAATTTGTTTATTATTTATAAACAATGCATCGACATCGAGAATATGTCACTCCTTTGCCGCTTGGTATCCACAAAAATAAAAGCCGTCACCAAACACAGATAAAGAAATAATACAACAAAAATTCAAAAACGTACTTCTTAGGAATATATTTTAATATGGTCGCAATAACACGAATTATTTTTAGATAACATTATCTGGACAAGTGAAGACAAATTTACAAGGAATGGACTCCAAAATAAGCATAATTCTCATTACTAGAGCAATTCAAACCCCACGTATTTAGAACGGGAAAATTCAACGTTTCATTAATGCTGGATTGTTTCCTAATGGTCATGACTAGCCTGGCTATCTCCAAAATTGAACGACATTAAATTTGAATTAGAAATTCAGAAATGTAATAATATTACCACATTTATAGAACACCTTGCATATGTAGGCTGTTCTATTTAAAATATCAAAGCTGCTTTCGGTACAATCAATTTTAGAACTTTCTAATGTGTGCTTTTTCATATATCGATTGATGCAATTCCTAAACTACGGATACCTACAAGTACAAATTGTCCAAAATATCATAACATACGTATATAGGAATATGAATTAAGTAGTAAGCAGTAAGCAAGTGATTGTTTAAATGCTGTCTAACCGCTAAAACATCATGCGGTGGTTCGTTTTGCTGCCGAATCATATTGTGTCTAATTGAATTCTTAAAGGTAAGTCATCTGGTTGTGGAAGAATAATTTTCGCTATTAATTTGAAATCAATAAATGAATGAAATATTGGGCCAACTAAATTATTTTTTAAAATTCCACACCCTACAATGATTTTTTTCACTCCCATGAGTGCCTATTTTTCTATAAAAAATTCCGAAAGTGAAAAAGTGGATTCGTCCATCCATATAACGTAATTTAAAAAAGGTAACTTTTTGTTTATGGACGAAATGTTGAATGTCATTCTGGAATAGATACACCACAGAATTTGATAAAAACAGAGAAAGACCAAACCAAACAAAGTCCTGATTTTCTTATCTACAATGCAGTATAGCGAATCCAATGCTTAGATGAAAAATCTGCTAAATTTTCATTCAGCAGTTATATACTTATAGATGGCTATGGGCGTTATTTATCTGATCATTGGATATAAGCGCTGTCAATTCATATATTCTTTAAAGCGTTTAAAAAGATGAACATTTCCAGGTCAGAATTCTCAAAGTGAATAACATTTCAGCTTGTTCCGCCACATTTTCAAATGCATATACAAAATCCGCATATTATAATTATATGGAAATCAAGATGCAATCAATTAGAAAAGAACGACTAGAAAAAAGAAAAAACGTTTTTTGCAAGCTCTAATTTTCAGTTCTTTATTTTTACTTCCTTCTAAATAAAATAAATAGTTTTCAAGATTGCTATTGCTTAATAATAATATGTATATATAATTCTTTTAGTGTGGTGACGGCCCAACGGGGTGTATAAGCTTCTAAAGCTTATCATAACCTTAGGAGCCTTTTAGTATGTAAATTGTGTGTGTAAAGTGTTCCGTGGCCTTGTTACTATCACCCTTTCGCCGTAAAGGATAAAAACATTTCAGTGATAGACCTATTTACAAAGTCTTTATAAAACTTAAGAAACAATCTTTTTCCTATATTTTTTGTTAGTACAACCACCTGTCAGACATATGGTTAGAAAACGTAGAATGTTAGTAACAGATTAACAACTAGCAACAAATTCTAATTGTTTTATGTTGATATATGACTTTCAGAGCCCCCTTGCTTTCTAACTCAGAATATTTCCTAATTTCATTTAGTAAAACAAGCCATTAGTTATCCAGAAGTAGAAAAATATACGGGTGTTCCGTTAAAGAAAAAACAGAACCGCCGCGCCCTCTATATGCAATTCTGATAGTTTCAAATTTTTACACTATTTTCATTTGAAATATTTTTTATAACTACAATATAATGGAAATAAGTGGTGCTCAAAATAAAATGAAAACCCCTGTACAAGCGTATACACACGTAAACAGATTTCTACATCCTATCGTTACTTTTATTACTGGAGAGCGGCGTTTCAGTTACCCAGACATTTATTTATTAGCTGTTTCAACAAGACGATTAAGTTTGCCCAAAACAGAAACGTCGTACCGTATACATACACCGGATGCATCATTGTGTTAATGAATTTCTCCTTATTAACCAAAATATAATGAAGACGTTGCCACAGTAAGTCTGAAATTATAAAGTGTCAACGGCATGCCTTAAATAGAAACGCAAATTACCAAATGTATCTATTTTAAAAAATTCTTTATAAAATTTGTAAAATTCATACTTTCACATATGTATTTTTTAATAATTTGGGCAATATGTATTTGTAAGTACCTGCAGTTCCACGTTTTCTTTGTTGCACATTTCCGAGGCGCGCAGTGTTTCCCGCAGTCCTTCCCTTGAAATTCCCCTAGTTTATTTTTGTGTCTTCATCTTACACATTATAGTAAGAACAGTTTTATCCTTAAAAGAAGAACAGTTCAGTCTTCAACAATTATCAAATTAATTGAAGTTGATGTAAAACATAATCATATTGCTTCAAATTAAATGTACTAAATGTGTATTCATAATACTACTCACATACAATGTTTGAAATTTTAAATAAAAAAACAGGAACCACTTTAACTAGGGTTGTAACTTCTACTTCTACTCTTTCGGCAATTAAAATTCAAACAAATATAAATTAATGAAATTTAAAAATAACATCATACATGCCATGTAGAGACACAACTGAAGGAGACTGAAGATAACTACACTATTCCGTGACATTTAACACCATCAACAACTGTAGAATTTTAAATTAAATTTTACCAACGAACACGAAAACTTTATTAAGAAAATTTTATATATTTTTAAATTTTTTAAATTTAATATTTAACTTAATTTTTTGTTAATAATCTAATTACAACCGAGATACGGCTGAAATTGTTCTTGAGATTGTTGTAGAAGAATATTACATTAAATTGGAAGATTTAGTATATGAAGAACTGAACGGAAAACCATTCACCCGTTCACCAAGACCGTCGTTAGCTGGACTTATATAATATTTTCCTAACTCCGCTGTTACCTAGATAATAGAAAATAAAAAGAGTTTGAGCTACCGAGAAAGAGCTAATAGAAAGTTTGTTGTTGAACAGGTGAATAAATTATTGGTTAAACGTAAGATACGTGGCGCTACTGACTGTCTTTTATGTAAACATTACAGTATGTACCCACCAACAAGCAGATAGCCGACTGTTCAAAGCAAATATGAACATCATTCATTTAGTTTCTACTTTCAACTCTCCTGTTCTTACTGTGGAAGAAAATATTAGGGCTATCAATATGGCTTCACAAAATTTCATAGTTAGTGTAATTTTCAACTTCTAAATTAATACATTTTACTATTTCATATTTCAATAAATGTTTGATCAAGTTACTTCGTTTAGCGAGCATGACAAAGTATTCTGCCACTAACAGATAGATTTTTCTGCCATTTGTTACCTCCCTTTCCATAAAAGGTGTTCGTAATAATAATAACAGTGAAAGTAATAGACTACCACATAATCGCCACGTACAGACGCTGGTTTCACTGTATAACAGTTCATCACTGCACATTTGTGGAAGATGGCAGTTAACCGACTAATTGTCGTATAAACGTGGATGACATAAAAACATATGACAGAATCCAATTAAAGATACCCTCATATTATAATTTGTCGAAATATTTGCAAACACTTCTACTATTGCTACCTGACATCACGATCTGTAAGGATCGACTAACAGCTTAATTAGCCACAAAATGAAAGAAATTAATAATGAAGTTAGTAATAATAATAAATTTTAATCGTTTTGACATTGGAATTAAAATATAGGAGCCTGGCGCATCCTTATCGGATTTTTTGATTTCTGTTATGGTTTTCGTGGGGTATAAAAATATCGAAAATGGGACATCCTGTACTTTATTTTATATGATTTCAGTTTATTATCACATTCACCAAGCTAACTCAAAATTTTGACTGTATCAGTTCCATTTATTATTATTTAGTATTGAAAATTATTGCAAATTGCACCTACTTATATTGCACCTTGATGTATGTTTTTTTTATTCCATGTCACTTCGTATTCATCGCCTGACTTAACATTTACAAATTCTTTTCATCCATTGGTACAACTGCTTGTGTATGGATTTAATATCAATTAAAATGCGATTACCTTAACAAGTCTTCTTTTTTCTTGAGACAGTGGCCTAATTTTACTAGTTGTGGACGACACTCGGAAATAATTTACTTGCGAGATTTTATCCAGAATTAACACAGATGAGCGTTTCGAAATGAATGCGTATTTATTGTTAGTTTGAGATGGTTTATAATTACTGTAATTTAAAACATATTCCTCCTGCAGTGATAACCTACTAAGAAAATTACATTACTTCAGGTAAGCGCTGTTACCGTGTTATTACATCATCAATAATCAAACTTAAAGAAATGTTACTATAAAGTTATAAATTATTTTATAATTATAACTTTATAGGTTACATTCTCCACTTATATCAGCTAACAATAAACAAACAATAAGCTGTGCTCCCTTTAAAAATTTAGATTTATTTTGTTCATATTTCAGTTCAATTCAAAGTACCCAGTTGTTTGATAACCCAGACAATATCTCTAATATTGGGAAAATAATTTAAACTTAAATAACGATTAGGCGAAGTAATAGTGCAGAGGGATTCTGTTCGCGACCAGCATAACATCCAACGAAAAAGATGATATAGTTTCTTCAGTGGCATGTTGCAATGCAGAGGTTTTCTTACCTTTACTACCTTTCTACATTTTTAGAGGAAAAAATACGCAAGAAAGAATGCCTCCTGATTCGGCAATCGCGATAAATGTAAAATGTGTCTACATTAATGCACCAAATTGTCTTCTGTGGCGCCAAATTGATGCAATGAACTTCCGCTAACGCCGAAAATGTAATTGAATTAGTAAGGCCAAAAGTTTGTAGGTACAAAAAATTGTAATCATCCAGTTTTTCTCAAAAAAATGCTATAGCTTCTATACTTTAAAAATTTCACGAAAAATTCAGTAATTTGAAAGCAATGTTTTGACATGTTTAAGTACAATACGAGTGAGTTTTGCGAGGTAATGTGACTGTAGTTGACATGTTTACATCACTGCATACCTGAAATCAAAGATCAAAGCGATTTAATTAGCCGAAAAAATTATGATTATGATTTCTTTGAATTCATTGAACCGATCCGGTGCTGAACTAAAGAGAAAAAGGCTCCAACTAGCGAAGAGAAAAATCTCTGCCATTATGAAAACGCCCCGGTTCGTTCATCGACAATTGCAACAGCAATGATTTGTCCCTCTGTGATTTCTTAATTTTTCCAAAATTGAAAATATGGCTTAGCCGACAGCGGTTAAATCAAATGAAGAGGTCATTGTCGAAACAGAGGCTTCTCTTGCAGAGTGCAACTCGTCAAAGCCTATTATTTAGATGACTTAAAAAAGTTGCAACATCGCCTGACTAAGTGTACAGAGCTACAAAGAGATTATGTCTAGAAATAAATTTACCAAATGCGTTGTATCCATTATTTACGTATATAACATGCAATCCTCATACACAAGCATGATGTTTAATATCCTTTGAGAACGAATACAATGGGGCTAAGGAAATTAGACGTAGTTCAACGTTTGTAAGAATTGTGAATTTTCTATTAATTATGCTTTACTAGCGACAAAGTATGCATCACTTTGCCACTAATAAAGCGAAGTAATGTGTTGGTATACAATCACATTTATAACAAACCATCTTTCGAACAATAGCAAGTATTTCCAGCACCAATAGCATTTGGAAAAGCTTGCAGCCAAAGTTAACTTTGGAGTAATCGATACTACTCGTGCGATGCATGGAAATAAGCAATTTTTGAACAATTTTTCTAAGTATAAATTAAATTTTCACTAGTATCCAGTCGGCTTACTTATTGTACATCTGTTATTATATTTTTTTCAAAATATTCTGGGCCTAGATCAATTTCTTTTATCTACTTCTTTCGTCTCATATACCCGCTTCGACAATCTACCATTCTCCATTCGTGAATGATGAAATACTAAAAATACACACAGTATTAAAGATCAAAACATATTCCATCCCCTGTTAATCCTCCTTAATTTCTATATTCCAATATAATTTTATAAATAAAATTAACATCTTAATTTATTATTAATAAGTGCCTTCATTGTGTAATTGTCCCCATTAAAAACAACGACCGAGTTTTACTACTAACAGTACAAAACCATTTGTACTTGTCGAAATCTATAACCAATGATATATTTCTAAATTATGCAGAACTGATTAAAATCACAATACTTAAAACAAACGTAGTTAAATGTTCGCATGAGAATGCATGGGATAAACTTCATTGTACAAAACTACATACAGGAACATAAGAACATGTTCTAAATTGTACGTTTCGTAACATGGTAATAGTTTGAACGAACGCTAAAAATTTACTTCATCGACAAACAGACCCGAAAGTATCATATTTCTGATTAACATTCGTTTGACATACTCCGAATCCTCCGCTCGACAAAAGATCATTAAAGAAGCGCGACCTGCGGTGGCGTCTGCGCGCGTGACTATAAGGGCACACGCGTATCATCTAACCCCGGAGCGATGTACCATCCTCTACCTGATTGGTTCGTTACTGACCCATCACGCTCGGCGATTGGTAGCACATGCCCTAGACTCTCTCGGCATTGGCCGCGAAAGCTTTCGGATTAAGCTCATCATAGCGATACGAGTCATGTGTAGTTTTCAGTTATTGCGACTAACGAATGTTTGTCATCCACACGTCCAGCGCTATTTAGGTTTGAAAATTAAACGAGATATTTTCGATAATTTTATTTCTACCTTAACTAGATAAATAAATACCAAAATATGAAGGGCTGTAGAGTAGAAAAAATTATTCTAAAAGAACAATTTTGTTCCACAACTTGGGAAAATTGTTATTTTGTGTAAAGCTTTAAAAGCAAAACCACTAACAACTGAAAAATAGTATATGCAGAAACATAACGACTGCACAACTGTGTAGTGAAAATTATTTGCCTTGTCTACCTATTCTGTAGGCGTGTTTTGCGAATAAAAAGCATTCAATGTTTTTTCCGGGGTACATATTATCAAAATTAAAGGATTTGAGTTGTTTTCTGTAATGAACAAATTTGATTAAATGATTATCATGATTATATTACATACAAGTAACACTGCCATATATAATGTTTATATGTTAATAATAAAAAAGCCCGAAGTTTTGGGCGTTGATTTTTCACTAATAATTATGGGTTAAAGGATGAGCAATGTTGGTTTACCAAAAAATTGCCACAACCATGTGAGACAAAAGGCAAAAATGTTAAAAATGTAAGTTATCCTGGTAGGTAAACTTGATTTGTGTTCAGTTGGAGAGATTTTAGTGTAATTATTTTTTTTACTCAACGAATCATTCAAAGTGTAAAAGCGATTTATATATACATTCTCTGACAAGCGCCAAAATATCGACATACTCCACACCACACAAAATATAAATTTTGAAAACAATTACTCCAAATAAATTAAATATTTTATGTACTTCGAATCAACTTAATATTAAGTACGATTAATAGGACTTTTATGATAAATTATTCTTAGGAACAAAATTCTTGAAGATTACATTTGAAGCCACATATAACTCATTCTCTATTCGAAGCACTACATCTGCATATTTGAGCATTAACTAGTCCTAACGGTGCCATCTTTATACATTTCAAAGGCAACTCACTACATACACAAAACAGAAATATTCTTCCAGCTAATAGCAACATTCATCAACATTACTTGTGATTGGTGTATGCCTAGATGCAATTTGTATTTGACCAGTAAAGGCCTACAGTACTTAGGTAAAAAATTGTAGAGTAAGTTAATTTCGTAAAAAGTACAGCATCATTCAAGCAAAATGTAAAAACTTTTTAATTAAAAAATGCTACTTCAGTGTTGACGATCTATTAGACGACGCACATTCCAATCTAGATGTTTTTCCTTTTTTCTTTTTCTAAATGTTTGTAGTTATTTTTAGTTTATTGGAGGACTTTAGTTTATTTTCTTTTCGCTTTTATTTTTATTTGCATTATTATTAACTCATAATTATCAGATTTTTTAACCACTTCTGTTGTCCATATGCATATTTGGAAGGAATAAAAATTACGATTATGATTATGAAAATTGAAGCTTAATACCTTGGATGAGTCGTAATCATTTTTAAGAAATTCATCCCTTATAAAATCTTTATGTAAAAGAAATAATGCGTAGTAATAATAATAACGGTCAAATACCAAGAGCCACGAAAACAGAAAACTCGTGTACATCATCATCCCGTTGTAATTTCTTTAATAATAACGTACTAGTATATATAGTTTTTAAATTTTGATATTTTCGGTCCCCTTTCAAAAAATAAAATCAAAATTATATAGAAGAAGTTAAATAATAATAATATTTTTGGTTCGTTTAGATCAAAAAGATATTGGACACGTTAATAGTAATTATAATATAAATAAATGTAATACAATAGACAGTCTGCGTTCTGTGCATACATTGACATCTTAAAAATCTATAATGCTGTATAAACATTTGTCGACTAAAAACGTTTTATGTACATTTTTTAAACTGTAGATGGGGGAATATTTCTTATGTGGCGAGGAAATTTAGTTGCCTGCTGATAATTTCTCAAAGTGACTAGAACCGTGTTTGATTGTCCTAACAGTAAGTTGTTCAGTTCAGAATTCATCAAAAGATAAGGCATAATATGATACAATAAATCCCTCTGAAACAACTCAATTCTTTTTGACAAATACGGCATATCTATACACGCAAACTCTGATACGCGTCAATATGTTGTTCTTTGTAAAGATCAGTTTACACATGTGAATGTGAGGCGGAGTATTCTTTTTTGAAGCATAAATACTCAATCTTCGTTCCATCACATACGATAATATTTTGTGGTAAGTGGGGATATAAGAGCGCGTTGTAAAACTGAAGAAGTTGCCAAATTTGATTTTAATTTTAATATTGTAAAGAATGCAGAATTTCTTCATTCGTACTACTTAATTTTTTGGGGTTGTTGTTTTCAAAATGTTTTATTTTGGCATATTTAAGGCCGTTACTTTAACTTGCAATTATTTCCGTTTGAAAATTTAACAGAATGATTATGTTTGCATTTTTTGTAATGTAAACATCTCACCAACTCCTTGCATACAATATACAAACACGCCACAGCATCATTTTTGAAAGTGACAATTTTCATACAGTAGCGGCATAAGCAATTTTAGATCTCTCGATACTTATTGGCACTGTACCCTTGTTCTCAAGTAAGTATATTAAATATGAGACTCATGTTTTTAATCAAATTAATATCTCGTTTTTTTTTTTTAAGCAAGTGACTCGAACGTGGGATCTATTTATTTAAGCAAATCGAAATTATTGATAATCAAATTAAACAAATTTTAGAGTCAGCAGGTTACAGATTTATTTCAATGAAATTTAAAATTTAATTTTTTTCTTACAAAATTTTGAATATTTTTCTTTTATGAAATGCGGAAACAAATTCCTACCACAATCCCTGCAGACAGCTATCTCCCTGAATAGAATTTTAAAATTGTAATTTATTAATGGATCGAATTTATTTTTATTTCGGCCGAAATATTTGAATTTTTTGATACCCGTACACTGTTGCTTCTTCTAGAATTGCTCTATCTTCCGATCTTGATATTCTGAACTTGAACATGAATAATTTATAACCACGTCCTACCCGCGGGGATCCTTGTTCCGTGGATGGTAATTTTTAATGTTATGGAGCCCAAAAAGAAATAGTTCGAGTTTCTTATCTTATTTCTGACGAAACTCCCATAATCATATCTGGATTTTAAAGTTTTAATTGAGAAATTTAGAAAGTTGTCGTTGTCGAAACACTTGTTTATCCAAGCGATTATTCCAAAAATTTTCTTTCTTCGCTGCTTAAAAACAATTAGTGCTTTCTGCTTCCATGGAGAACACGTTGAAGTGCACACGTACAGTAGTGTCAGGTATATTGGAAATAGTCTGCTTACCATGAGAAAAAGCTCAAATTTTAATTACTGTATATGAACAGCAGCACGCTTGTCCGAATACGACATGATAGCATAATTTTGAAGTAAAGAAGTGGAATTGTGATTTACGTTAGTAATTTTGATTTCTCACACCTAAAATTGTTTACAAGAAAAAATTCTTACTGCTGCATGTGTTAGTCGATGATAATATCCCAATCTGGAAGAAACTGAAGGGAAGAAGTCATCCAGACTGCTTAGGTTTAAAGGTAAAATCATACGATACCTACCTCACACACACTTATCCACCTTCTCTGCTACCGTTAATTGTCGAAGTATGTTTTGCTTTTTCAAAAGCTCCTCTACTTATATCTTCCCTGACGTAGGATCACGTATACTTCCCTCACTTATGGTACTTTTCTGTATCTTATACACCCAGCCTCCCATTTTTTCCCTCACTTATTGTCCGTGTAAACCTGAAGGCGACACCAAGCAAGTAGCCTTTCTTCTGTTTTATTATCTCATTATTTAATTTATCTACAACTTTAATCAAATTTACTCATATTCGTAAGTCATCTTCTTCGACATAGAAGCAATATTCAGTCTCTAACATTAAGAGGGTATCTACTCTTCAAATTATCACACATCGCAAAGTATTGTTAAATCGAACGACCTTCTCCGAAATGAGGCATTACGCCACTTGGAAATTTGATTTGCAATAATTGGATTATTTCACGTCCTGTATTGGTAGATCGCACCGTCCTTCGGAAACAAAATATTTTACACGTCTTCCAATTGATGCAAAAAGAAAACTCGGATCATCTCACAATAACGAATAGTATTCACCGTCACGGGAGTCCCGTTCTTGAAGAAATAAAGTTCAAAATGCTTATTACGCCGAAAACTGAATTTAATTACATCAGCAAAGCCAAACATCATTCTTCACACAATAATGACCGATGGAAACCATATATATCACTCATCACGCCATTACTTCTTGTAGATAGATGGATTACGAATATACTCTTTTTCATTGCTGTTCGATGATTCAATTTATTCATGAAGCAATTGAGCTGGAAATGAGCCTCGTCGCTAGAGATTATTTTCCGTTAAAACTCGTCATCCACTCCCTTATAATGGTAGTCTCTAGCAAGCCGCTTTTGTGTTAATTGAATTTTGCAAGCATGCAGGTTGTCAAAATTCGTTGTGCTCGATAGCATGCAGACTTACAGCAACGATGTTTTGTACAGAACGAAATGTTGACGCCCATCCGATATATCTGCAGGTTTGTTCCAACAGAGAAACCTTTTACCGTTCTTCATTCACTAATAAATTGTTTTAAGCGCTTACGTTAGGAAAGTACTAGTTCTTTGAGTTCTTATTCAGAACCAAGAACTGATTTCACCGTTCTCGCATTAATTCAAAAATAATTCGGTATCTATTGGAACAATCTTGAAATTGATTCGAAACTGGTTGTTGGAACGTTAATTTCCTTTGCGCTCCTCCACACGGCTCCGAACTGATTTCAACGTCTGTTGGAACAAACCTGTCTTTTCAAGTCAACGGAGAAAGAGCAATAAGATAAATGTCAAATTTAATGGCTTAAAATTTTGTAATTCGTATGTAGGCGTAATTTAAAATTCTGGCTTTTATTAAGACACCCTATATATTTGAACAAGAAATTACTATTTTTTGTTATTCCAACTCGATTCCCGCATCGTAAACGATGCGGGATTCAAATGATGTAACAGCTAAAACTTAATAATCATTTTGAAAAATATCTGAAAATAATTTAATGCACATTAATCCTTTAGTTTTAATCAAAAGCATCGATTTACGCGCATGTCTTCTCATTAACGTATTAAAATGATGGTATTATGTGTTTCCCTGCTCTCAAAATGACAAGTTAATTATGAGTGCACGTCTTTTGCACGGGTAATCGCGCTCTTCCACGTGAGTGTTTCCGAAGACGTGTTTCAGCAGCCGTTAACATTGATAACATCTGATTTTGCGTGTGTATACGAAAGAGCGAGTGCGTAAGTGACGCGATGGGTTCCGGGAGCCCTACTTTTGTTTTTTATACGACCGGGACGGATGGAAGAAGACCGGACGGAATGCGCGTTCGTAACTGCAAACTGCCTATGACCGCCTAAAGGGGCGGGTTTCGAACCCCTTCGGTTGTCAGGCAAAAGGAGTCGTTAAAATGAAACGCCAGTAGCACCGTGGACATCGCAGCTCGATTCAAGCGTGTCCCTTTAGCCATCAGAAGGACGAAGGAGCGCGCTTCGGTCGAATGAGATAAAAGTACTTCCCGCATTCATCAATTGGTAACAATAGGTTCTTTTAAAAGTGCTCCGTTCGCTCCACTTCCAATAACGCATTGAAGAGAAGGGAAAGAACATTCCAGCGAAGTGTCAAAGGTAAGTGCCACTTATTTACTTATTTATTTATTTACAAAAATGCTAATATGAGAACCAGTTTAGATGGTGTAAATAAGAGTATTCACGGAGATCCATTTGAATTATATATTTTATTAATTGAATTAAATCTTGGAAACTGTATGAAGTTGTATAAGTCCTAATTTCATCATATTTGAACTCATTGCTAGGGCATATTCTAGGTAGTTTTCAGAGAAAAGTACAAATGAAAATAATTTCTCAACAATTATTATTTCGAAAGGATTGAAACGTGCGAAAAAGCTCAGAGCTTTAATAATTGTATTAAATTAAGAAAAAAATAATCATCGTTAAAAATTGTTATGAATATCTGTTAGCAAATTTTATGCTTATTTAAATTCTAATCATATGATTCATGTTTAATTCTACGTTCTCAAGTTCTAAAGACTGCAAACTCGTAAATTATCGTTAAAGAATATGAAAACAAGGGAAATTGAAGCTCAAGTTGCTAAATGTGCTTTATATTTCATTGTAAATACATAGTCCACATGTCATTTTAATTTGGAAGACGAAGCAGCGTAAATATTTCACAAGACGTATTCATACACAATATTTTGTACCTGCACTTGGCGCTAATTCTGTACACCTACGAGGGGTGTTTAAAGAATGAAGTAACTAAGACATTTTTTCTAGTTTTTGCTTTTACTTTTGAACATAGTCTCCTTTCAGCTTGATGCACATATTCTAACAATATTCAAATCGCTTAATCCCACCACTATAATACGACGAACCAGATGCATCAAAGTAATTGTTTGTTTTTATAATCACCTCTTCATTTGATGAAATCTTTTACTGCCAAGCCAATTTTTCGTGCTCAGAAACAAGAGGGGTGAGATGCCGTTGGAATTACTGATGAGTCAGCCGGTGCACTTTTTCCAGTCAAATGTGATCGTTTTTTGAAGATAATACCAAAACAAAGTGGCCATGCCTTGTTAGCTGATAGAACCACATTTACTTTCTCCGGTACACTGCAACTGGCTCCTACCTACTGTTTTAATCGAATTTTCGTTTTGAGCGAGTAGTGGTGTATTCATGATTCATTGACACTAATAAATTGTCACTAAAATTTGGCGCGATTACGCTTAAGAAAGCTCAAAAGCACTCGGAAGTGGCTAGGGAAATTCGTTTCTGGTCGTCAGTTAGCAAACGCGGCACCCATCTTGCTGATAGTTTTGTCACATGCAAATATTCTTGTAAAATATAACCAAAACCTTCTTTTGATACTTCAATAGTATCGACCATCGCGCGCACCTTCAATCGACGATCATTTAAAACGAGATCATAGACTTTGGTCAGTGGTAGCTTCTTTCGGAGGTCCTGATCTTGATTTATCTTCGGTGCTCCTACGACCACGTTTAAATTAATTCACCCAAAACCAAACTGTCTTAGATGATGGTGCAGATTCGCCATGAACACGATCTAACTCTTCTTTAATCTCTTTTGACTTTTTCCCGCCAACATGGAAGTGTTTAATAACCACATCAAATTCTTTTTCATCCATATTCATAAAACAACCGAACTTGTTTACTGTTTATAATTAAACAATGCAAACGACGTAACGTATTTGATTCAAACTTTAACAGCCTATAGAAGGTTATAAATTTGATAAATGACAGCATCTGTTCATTGTATTCCCATCCCTGTATTACTTACCTCGTTTTTCAGACCGCTACCCGTATTTTCCAAGTGAGGTTTACAACTGTTTGCCAAAATACGGAAGTAGCGCAAGGTGAAAGTAATTGTAAACTATTTTTGATAAAGCAAATATGCATTTTAAATAAGCTTTTATTAACAGTTGGGTATATAATGTTGTACTTTTTACTCGCCCAAAACCTATCCTATAATTTTTTTTCACTAGTTACAATTTCTTTATCCGTTTACAATTATCCTATTAGTTTAGGGATAAATGGAAACATAATAAGAGAGGAAAATCTACTAAAGAGAAATAAACACGGGAACACAGATTAACTATTGGACACATTGAACACATTTTGTTAAATATGACAGAAATCGGAACTCCATATCCTTCTTCTACTCGTGTGCAAGTTAAGTTTCGATTTTTCACGTCTTTAACTATTTGAACAATATCATCATCAGTGTAACTGTTGTAATTTCTTTTTTCGACGTAATTTGGTGGCATATTAATTGGACTGCACTGTTTATAAATATCCACAGGCTTTATTAATACCTTTTATAGGGGTGATTGTACACAATTTAAGAACAAATGAGCTCTAAGTTTTTATTAAATAAAATTTTCCTCTGAGGTACTACGGTTGAAGCCAATAGATTTGATAATATTAACATTTACTTATCAGTTACCATTTTAGTTTGCCTTTATCACTATAAAATTTTAATTTAACGAACCTCGGCTGTAACAAGTTAACTATGCAATAGTGCCTTCTGGCAAAGTATAGTACCAATAATATCGCGAAAAAATCACTACATGAAAGTACTCGGCTATTTACAAACACACAGAATATGCTCACAATTATCCCTAAACCATAAACTTTAAAATCTTACAAATATTCAATTATGACAAAAAGGCAATTCCTAAATTGTAAAAATTCTCTTAAAATAGACAGAAGTTATTTTTTGATTGGACTTTCGAAGCTCTGTAATACATAAAACTAGGTACTTGAAGCTTTTGCTTTTATTTCAGCATCTTCTTCAAAAATATCTCCAGTTCCAATAGTTTTAATATGCTGGTTATACTATTTTAAGGGGGAATATTCTTTTTGTCTTGCTTTCCCCTTCGGAAATCTCTGGCATTAAATTGGTAATGAAGGTCTAGAAGTGCCGATAACATTTTCATGAAATTCTTCTAAAGATATCTACGTAATAAATTTTTTACTTAGATTTACTTGTAATAAAAAGAACCATAATAAAGTTTTTCATGAAATTGATTTTTTATGGAAACCATAGTCAAGATGTAATGTATCACGTTTTCAATGATATCCAATTCTACAATATTTTTCTAAGAAAACCGATTTGTGGGAGAATAAAATATAAATCTTGTACCAATCACTTTGGATTTCCACCGCTTTAGTGCTTCAAAAAGGCAGAGGATGGTCGAAAGCATTCGATACCACTTCCCTCTCGTTCTTTTAAAATTTTAGCGGTAAATCTTCTTTGGAGAATAACGTTCTATCTTAGAAGAGACCTACTCCACACTTATTCAGCACAGTGAGAACATATTTACACCTTTCTTAACGCATTTATTTCACAGCAGTTGTGTAAAATCTAGAGTAGTTGGGATTAAATGGAAATTCTTCGCGCATGAAATTGTGACATACGAACCACATTAACATACACAGGAAATCAACCAGGTTTTGCAATATTCGTTGCGCTAATGTACTTCATATTTTGTTTGTTAACTTCATCAGATATTTTGTAAACAATCTCTTTGCATTGCTGAGAAACAGTCACGAAATCCTTGCCTCAACTAAACTAATAATCTCAAATGTACTTTTAAAAGAAATGGCGTCTTCATTATTATCTTCAATGTATATTTTCAAATTTTTGAATAGCATTTTGTGTCAAAAATAATCCTTATTTCTCTCTCTATTTCTAACCAATCTGCTTTTAGAATAAGTATTTAACATTTTTGACTTCCGGCTAATATTTTCATTAAAAATGTTATCTTTTATGCAACTGAATTTTTGCTTAGGTCCTTCATATCCACTCAAAATTATTATTGAGCCGTTCTGGTAGGCTATTATCTCTAAGAATTTAACATTATCCTTATCATCATAGTGGTACAAATTACTGTATATTAGTTTCAGTTGTACTCGATGATTACGTGAAGAAAATTAAAATATATTTTAGTAAACAATGTTGTGAATACGGATCTATTTTTAAAAAGTAGTTCCAATTTCATGGCACCCTGAATTAAACCGGAAGCATATATTAACTTTTTTCTTTAAAACTGAGTACCTTATAGATTCATTGAATAGCCTGCTTAAGTGATGTAGTATGTTATTAGTCTAGGATCCAGCAACTTTGAGAAATTAATTCTTATGACTTACGTAAATCTCTATTTATAATTATCAATAAATACCTAAAGTTTTCGAGGATTGTATATGGGTGTAAACATTTAAATACAATGTAATTTTTCGAAATTTTTACTAAATTGTTTTTTTTTTTTTAAAGTGTCCATTTAATTGGACATTACGCCTCTATCTATTACATATATTTCTTATGAATATCATAGAAACACAAACACTTTTTTTACGTTTTGGATTTAAGTGCCTGCCACAATTTTTAAGTTCTGATTTTAGAAATTAAAAATGTACCCCCTTCATATTGCTCCTTGGAAGAGTTCAGGTTGAGCGGGGAGTTGGTAGAGGCGAAAGTAAAAATCATTTTCAGCTTGGAATTGCATGGTATCCCCAAATTTTCAATGATCAATTCAGTAGAAAATTCAAATATTTCCTACCCTAGAAACAACAAAATTAAGTATCGTTTTTACAGTTCATTTGTTGATTCTTTCCCCGCTGAATAACTTACTGTAAGACGTATCAACCGAGATAAAGACTATTGAATGGCGCTGCAATAAGTTCCACGGACATTTTGGTTTTGACTGCAATATCTTCTCCAATGAAATTATGGACAATTAGAAATCAGGAATCCATTAAAATCTTAGGAGGATAAGACTAGGAAAAAATATATATTTTTTAATAGCAACCGCTATTTTTGATAATTTGTATACTTTATACCGCAAAAAAAAAAAATAAAAGGAAAACATAGTTAGCTTCCTATGCATACATTTATTTAAAGAAATTGATCAAATCACTCCATTTACACGAATTAAAAGGAACTGAATTAACAATATAGACCTTAATTTATTTAATAATAGATCACGATTGCGATTGATATGGTCAAGCCCAGTAGTAGAAATACTTTGAATTTCCTAAAAAGCCATGATGGAAACAAGAAGGTTGGTGAAACAATTAGCAATTTTAATAAACCATATCGAGTTTCACAAAATTCATGACTAACAATAAAACAATGTTTGAAAAAATAAAAAAAGTGTTTTGTTTAATTTTGACAAGTGAGTGCTTCCTGAAATGTGACATTTTGCTTTGGGTTTCCAATAATTCCGTTTAGTCACTAATATTTCCATTTGTACGTTAGATTATTTAATAATTAATGAAATTTAATTATTAAGTATAATTTTGAGAAGTCCGCATCATTTCATTCTATCCATAAATTCCTTCGTAAGTTATTATGGGAGCATTCATATTACTTGTAAATATATATATATAGGTACTTGTAGCAGTAGAAATCGCAAATGGAAGAATCTGCAACATATTACGAATCAAGCAGAGTAATCTTTTACGTAAAAAAAATAAAACCTACTTTATTAATTCAATAGTTTTTTTTTAATAGATCGAGTGAATTTAGGAAGTAATATAAGTTTCTATATTGGATTATTATATGCAAATGATAAAAAATAGGGGTGGCTATTTAAAAATTTTCCTAGTTGAATAGGTCTACGTTGGGACTGGATCCTCTACAACATTTTTTATGTTAATTTATAACTATAAAATATGTTTTTGATAAAAATCTCAAAACTGAGTTGCAGAGCTGATCTCAAAGAAGATATTTGAACATTTACATTTAAGAGGACTATGAAATATAATTGAACGAGCTTCCTCGAAAGAGCGTCGACGATCTCCATACCATCTTACTATTTCTGAAAGTAGTTTTTTGGTGATTCCGAAAATGTAAGAATATACTGGGTGTCCCATTAAACAGAAATAGGAAGTATTTCCTGTCAAACCGGAATATGAAAATGTTGTAATTTCGCTATTTTCTCAACTGTTCCTCGACTTTGTACAAATATCTCGTATTTCCCAGTTGTCAATGTTTAAGAAACATTATAAATTTCCATACTTTATATTATATGCATCATAAATACTGAATAAGTTGTAACAACAAAAGAAATTGTTTTCTAAATTAATAAATTAATTTTTCACGGTCCTTAGATTCGAGAGTACCATCTAGACATTCTTTTGGCAGTTTGGCTTTTCGAAAATCAAATTGAAAAAATAAAAACTAACCTCAAACTTACGCGAGCTCTCTATGCTAATGCGTCACGCACTGAAATCGCGCGTATTTTTGTATGATCAGTACTTAAATTTGCCTCAGTCTTGAAATAAAATTTAAACACTTGGAACGCTTAACCAAATTAGTCTTCACTCAATGTAAGCAGAAAGATTGTTGTAGCGTCCCTTCGCTCCTTTGTTCACGATAGCACTTGTTAAAAATCACGGCCAACTACGACACACGTTTCATAATAGACAATATTTTATATTATTTCAATTAATTTTCAGTCAACTAAAAATACCACAGTTTTAATTGATTGATATCTCTTCCGAGTTCGCCCTGTAAATCCTATTTCTATGACCTTGGAAATGTATAGATGTTTTCCCACATCATTTGACAACTTATTATCGAGTGATCTTTAATTTGCAAAATTGTGACAAAAATAGAATTTATTCCTCACGTGAAGAAAATTTAGCGTTCCCTTGAGATTACTGTTTAATGGAGTCAAATTTCGCTAATAAAATGCTAGGAACAGGAAGATGAGAACTCGAGGTTATTATAAGCCACTGACGGAACTGAGAAAAAAGCTATAATGGCTTTGCCTTGACAGAAATTAATTGAGTGGACATTGGGTGAACGACACTCCACATGGCGCTACCTTCGATGGTGTAATTTTTTAATGTAACAATACGTACAAAATGGCTCACTTTATGAGCTATATAGAGCTATGCAACCTTAACTCTTAATATCCACACTATCAACAGACTTTGACAACACTCATCTGCGTTGCTTCGCACTAAATCTGTGCAACACTGCAAAGATACAACCTCACTCCAGGTAGTTTCTTGTATTAGTATAACACTGACGATTTTATTTAAAATTTATATGTTCTCACATCAAAAGCATGTAATATTATCAGACTTTAAAAGAAATGTTGACTTTTTCGAAAAGAAGAGAACGATAAAGAAATGGCACTCACATACAAAGCAATCTAAATGTTTATTGCTAATGGACGACTGCAAAGTTGGTTTATAAACAACCCCATTAAATTTAATTGTTTCTGAAGCGTAGTATAAATCTGTTAAAATGTTAGTTTATTGTCTTGTTTTTCCCGTCGTTGAACTTCAAGAATTCATAGTTTTATTCGTAAGTAACGCGTCTGCAATTGTATTAGTCAAATCTGTACAGGAAATACTGCATAGTTCCGATCTTGTTCACTCTTCAAAAGAAATTCTTTGAAATCAATGGCTTGAGTTTTTGATAAAAAAATAACATCGAAATGGGCTTTTTTAGACTAACCTATGCGCTGAGACAATTTACATAAAAATGACAAACTAGACTCGTGACAATGTGTTCGCGTCATCTAAATCGTATAGGACGTAACACAGCGCTACTTCAGGTAAACGAATCGAATTTATACCATTTCATAATTACCTTCCGCAGGACAGATAGTGAAACCTGTCCCTCATATAAAACCGAATCTAATTTTAACATTTCGAAAATTTTATCGCCATTAAATTTTACATAAAAATCACAGCCAATTTACTCCTGAATTAATTAAACGAATGTTTATGATAATGCCCGTGAATATTTTAAGATTGGTCGGAGATAGTAGGGAGGTGAATGTCGTTTGACTCTTGAACGGTTGTGTCTACCGCCTGTAGTCTATGGCTACTGTAGCTAATATGAATACTTATACCCCCTAAGCCTCACAACAGAAGAAAAGAGTTACCACTGCCGTACATATTCTGTTTCATAAACCTACATTTCAAAATGTTAACTGCATAATATTCCACCAGCATCTACCGATGTAGAAAGCTAAGTTATGTAAGATTTACTACGCCTACACATAGAGGATGCGTCGTTTTGAGCTTAGTACAAAAGTATTTCAAGAAGTAAGTACAATAAAAATCTAAATTTTGCGAACGTAGATACTCGATTATACAGAGATTATTAAAAAAAAATATTCGTGAGACATATTACTTCCGGTTATTCCGGAAATGGATGTGAACTTTCCTATTTTAAATGCAGTGCCCATTATTTTATCACAAATTCTTGATATTCTGAAACAATATGTTATTATTTTGCAAGAAAATCGATTTTTCGAAAAAAATTACAGTGCACTATTACCTTTAATCACTTGTTTTTTATAGGCTGTGCTAGCTATGGAGTTGTTTCGTTAAACTATTGTAGATCGTTGAAAATATCAAGAGAAACATAAAATAAGTATGTCTTGTAAAACATACATAGGTAATAAAAAAAAAGGTGAACGATAAAACAGTGAATGCATAAAGGAACAAACATTACTGTAAAAAAAATAAATAAACACTGTGCTAAACAAATTTGGAATCGACAACAATCGAAAAAGATTTATATAATAGACACAACAGTCAAAGAAGACATGCACGACAGGCTTGCTTCCAACGAAATATGATTTTAACTTGCTCAGCACAGTGTTTTCAAACATAGACTGGAACTGTTTCAAGAAATTTTTATATTTTTTTACTGTAATGTTTATTTGTTCACGCATTCGCTGTTTTATCCCTTATTTTGGTTTTATTGTAGCTTAAGGTTTTATCAACTTGTGTATGTTTTACAAGACATACCTATCTATATGAAAATGATTTTTCTCTTGTTCATCTTTTTTTTTTTCAACAAATAAAGTACATGTCTAACTCTACTAAACTTTTCCGTAGAATTGAAAATTACACTTATTTAAGGGAGGTGATACTTGAAAAAATTGACTTTTGCTAATTTTGTCGATTCCACATTTGTTTCGAATAACATCTTGTATAATGCTTTCAATCTATTTACACAGCTGTTAATAATACTGACGTTTAACGAAGCAACTCTGCCATAACCAACATAGTTTATAATAAGCGAGTAATTGAAGTCGATAGTGCAACTTTCATTTTTTCAAAAAAATATGGTAATATGTCTTCAAAAATATTTTAAATAATCGAATATCTATGTTCGCAAAATTTTGATTTTCTATTCTATCTACTTCTTGATATACTTTTGAAAACGCAGTAGCCTGTATAGAACTGCTTTTGAGCTATCTAAAGCTTCGAAAAAATCGCGCGTGCAACTTACATGAAGAACATCAGTTTCTCACAAGCGCTGTTATACTTTTGTGCTTTTGGAATTTTGTAGTATAAATTTCGGTGAATCACAATGTAAACTAAAAACAAATTGATATATGCCATTAAGATACTGCGGTAAGGTGATTAATGGCAAATGTAATAGCGGAACAATTACAAGATTCTTCCATATTCTTATTGGACAAAATATAAAGTTCAATATTCGGATGGCTTTGTGGCTAACTAAAGAGCGTTCATTCATACATATTCACCTTTGAAAAAAGATTTTGCATACTATCAGATTATTGTTGTACTTTTTTAAATATTTATCGCGTAAAACCTTACAAAACGCAATGCAAACAATGGCAGCCGTACATGTCCGGTTAATTTTTTATTTCGCAGACGTTCAATGAAAATCTCATGTGTTGAAAGCGAAGCTGGCTGTGGTTCAATCGAAATTGGATTCGTTTTGCTCACATACCTAAAATCATTAAATTTAGACAACATAAATCACTTGACATTATTTTGATCTAACACAAAATAATGTCAGTGGCAGTGGGCAGAACAAAAACACGCCCATCTTTTGTTCTTTCGGCCAAGAACGTAATCTGCAGCTGATGTTACCGATTTAACACTCCTCGGTTCATAAACATTCCTGCCTGCCAGTCCACTGTGTTTTTAGTCTCGGTGAAAAATACAATAAAAATCTTCAAAGTTAGGCCAAATCTCTTCTTTGGGAACAGATTGGCATTTGTGTAACATTAAAAAATTGGCAAATACGTACAGCAACATTTCTGGAGTTAAAGATACGAAGACGATTTTTTCTAAGTATGCTACTGAGGATAGGTATACGACTATTAAATTCAAAGGTAGCACGTAATCTTTAAATTCGACGAAGGACTTGTTACTATCGTAAAGGAAGGTAGCAATGAACAAAACCGTAAACTAGAAAATATAGTATTGGGAAACCAAAAGAAAAAGAAGCTGAAAACTTTTTAGAGAAATTTTAACTGAAGAATGATAAGATGGTTTCTATGTAAATAAATCCGGAAAGGATGAACGTTCCTTAATAACACAATTGGGTGGCTGATGGTTGGTCTACAGTTTGGTACAACGTCGTACAGTCGGCGCAATATCCGTGGCGGTTAGCCACGGTCATGATTGCCGTTCGCTTATTGAATGAAAATTTTTCCTCCTCAAAACGTGTAATCACAACCACAATTACAACAGCAAAACCAGGCAGATGGCTTAGTCCACCCATCTACATTAACCAGCGGGGACTATTGTAGGCCAGAATAATTCCAAAATTTGACGAATAGACCTATCATTCTGGCGAATTTCAGAAGTTTTCCTAGTGAAGCTTCCAAGCATTACAAAAGACCCACCCAACTGAGAAAATATGGTTCTACATACGACAGGACATTAGCAAAAATGTATACACCTGTTAGGTCCTCTTTCAAACACAAACAGCACTTCTCCTCTCGAGCAAGTCCCATTCTTTGTAGGTATTCTGTTAATCCAGCATGGCCGGTTGTGATTGTGGTTAAAGCCCTGACAGACTTCCTTCTTATCAAATTCTATAAGTTTCGTGGCGCTGTCTTCGCTGAGGTTTTTGCCAGGTTCGCATTGCTTCTTGTTCGACCAATTGGGTAACATTTGGCAGTCTTAGAAAATGTGCCAGATGGACCCAGCGGAGTATACTCAATTTCCTTCCTAGTAAAGGCCAGACTAGTGATATTATTTCTGCAGTCAGCTACGTGTGTGGAAAAGACTTTCCTTTCCTCGAGAATTCGCAATGTAGCCTGGCTTGCAAAGAACATTTTTATCGCCCTGGACCTGACGCATCTACTCCAGAGTATCTCGACACCCATCAATAATAAATGTTTCTGGAACCATCGGTATAAAGATTAATGTCATCGAGGAGCCGCAGTTACTACTCCAACAATCTATGCCGGGGTGGCACACAACATTTCCGAAGAAGTACTCGCCAAGGATCTTCTCAAGAATTTCTGTCCGAGCCATGTTCCGTGACTAAGAAAATCTGACGGTTACTAAATAGTGAAAGATATAATAAATTATATTAAAATGTATTATATTTCTCATAAATTTTATTATTATTGTTATCATATCTAGTATTATCTATCTGTATTCTGTGGATAAGCTTCTTCAGTTGTTTGCTTGCTCATTTTGTCACCGTTTAGCCAGTTTCCGTATTTCGAAAAACAGAATTATTTTATTTCACAACAAAGCTACTTTTTCCCGTTCAATCTCGCGTTTGAACATGCTTGAAGACAAAATTTTGTAAAATGTGGCATATCCTCTGAACCTGTTTTAGCCATCATGTTAAAAAACAGTTGTTTTAAAGCCAGTGAGATACTAACTTCACTAAATTTAATTCCTACGAACACTCCCGTTACTGTTTACTTATCGCAAGAAAATATTTCCTCCTCAGAAGGTGTGATGCTAAATATTATCAATTCAGAAAGAGTTCATTTCTTACCCAAGAAGCGCACCATAAATATTATCAACGTATCTGCCTCACGTCATAACGAGAGGAACTTTATTTTAAGTGTATCATTAATGTTTTCAACAAGTACGGCAAAAATATATTTATACATAGGTACGCAAAAACATACTGCGTTTATCTCACCTGCCTTCATAAATGTTGGAATGAATCTGGGTCTCTAGTATATTATAATGTAATGTACGTGCATACATAATTTGGGCGCAGTTATTAAATTACATGGCATCGTAGTCCGAAAAATCCACACACATTTTCTTTTCGACAATTTGCATATTATTCAGGTTGCTTAATTAACTGCCTTACGCACAGGTGCGAAGTGAAAAAGTATGAAATGAAAAAAAACTCGGTCACACAGGCCAACCGTTTCAAAAGCGTAAAAGTCGTATTAATATCGATCATGCTTTGTAGTGAAAAATATGAAATTAATGTAAATCAAAATCATAAGCGCGACGTGTTCAGGCCAAATATATTCAGGTAGTTAGAGCGCATTTGCATCGGCGATCACGCATTGTGAGGTGCTGTTCGGAATGGTTCACAAACTGCGCCGTTCTACATAAGTACACGCTTTGGTTTCGTCTAATAAACTAAATAATTAAATTATGGATGCTATAATTATTTAACAGATTTTTTATAATGTACCTATTACCTGAATCACGTAGACTAATACTAAATTAAAAATTTAAACCTTACTTTTAATTGAGGCACAATATATTTCTGTATGACTTTCAAACAGATTATCATCTTTCCTGCATTTCTGCATTACCTTTGCTATAAAAATTCGTGAACTAATGCGTACAGGATCGCATTGTGGTAAAATCACTACGTACAAAACAAGGTTTTCATTGCATTATATCACATTACGCCGTATAGTGAAGGTTGTATGTTCTTCAATTTACTTTGCCATTTTAGAATAAGCTGCTATTCAATTGAAATGGTCCAGTAATAAAAAAATCGCTAAAAATTAAACAAAGAGCATTTTTTTCTGCAAATTAATTGATGCTTTTAGTTTGCAGTATCATATATATGGTAATTTGCAATGCGTAATGCCACGTATTGGTGAATAGAAAACGGGTATTCCAACGGAAAAGTGACTAGGATCTGCAATATATTTCACAGTGTAATTAAAGAATCCGTAGAAATGATATTATAAGAGTTAATCATGAGGAAGACCGTCCGAGGAGAACACCTCCTCTACAAGATCAGCATTTAAGTCTCCAGGTCGGATGAAATGGGTCAGTCGCCTAGGACGTTGTATAACGACCTTCGCAGCTAGAGGAGTGGTTGTATCCAATCTAACAGTTAAGAAAAGACGGCACAAATTTGGTTTGAGCTAGAAGAAGGGCCATAGGCTCGCTATTTACGAGGCAACACAATATCGTTAGGAGGCAGTGGCTGCAAATCACTTACTGTAGGAGGCTCGTGATTATGGAAGGTGCCTTTTCTTTGACCAAGCTACGTCATTCTGAGAGCAGAAACATGGCTCCATGTGTACCATTTGGAGGTGGGGATGTTACGTTATGTTCAAAACATTGCGCAGTTTACACGAAATTTTTAAAGACATTTTGTATTTGTGGACAATAATGCTCGTCCTTACTAACCCTATTGAATGAACGATGTGACCCCTAATTCTTCAGTCTGCAATTGCATCGAGCATCTTTGGGATAAACTTGATCGGCAGTTACAATCATATCCTCGCCCTTACGCTGGATGAGCTTACAAAAGCGGTGCGACAAGAACGGTCACACTAATTAGAAAGCATACCCAGTAGGTGATTAGCTATATCACAAGCACTAGAAGGTCGCACAAAGTATTATAATTAAAGTTGCCACATTTAATTTAATTATATTAAAAGCTTAGATATATTCGTTTTTTTGAATTATCACGTAATGTTATCATTTAACAATATATTAATTGTTATCATTCAGTTATTGTTCAAATGATTCTAAACACCTTTAATAATACATATTTTGTTCAATTTCAGCCAACTTTTGTTCTTCTTGATTTTAACTAATTTTTTATTAGTGGACCACTTCAATTGAATATGAATTTAGATAAAATAAACTGAGTGACTTTGCAAGTAAATCATAATTCATCTCTACAGACGTTTCAGTTGAAGACATCTTAAATGCATCAACGTTTTTTACTTCGGGACTAGGTTCAAGTTAGTTATTCACCGTCAGCAACGAAAACTTTATTCTTTCCTAATGAATGATCTCTTTGCCGAGATATCATTCTCGAAATCTCGAGTTCTAGTCTTTACAACTTTTTCGGAGTAAAGTGGTTTGTTCATTTTACCTTACTCTTGTCGGCAGTATTGGTCATCCAGATCCTGTAACCTTGCCGATGCCAGCAGAAAGGGTAACATGCTCTCACCACCCTTAACCTTACTCTTCTCTAAATTTTGGCCCATGCTTAATGAAGTAAACACCTACGAACGCATGGGTAATATTCTCATGGCGGGCCAATACTTTGTTGTAAATGTCGAAAACTATTGGATATGCGAAAATATGGAATAATACTGTTATTCGTTTACTCCTTATTTCAGGAATTATAACTACAAAAACATTTTATAGTTTGTAGTAGTTATTAAAATGGAATATTTTTATCCATGCCTTTCCATATTTTAGGCAACATGCAATCTCACGTAAACAAAAAAGAGCTAGGACATGACTTTATTATAGAAGTGGTATATTCAATAACTATAAAAAGTTTATTACTAAACATTGGTATAATCGAACCAATGAAATCTTAACAGTTTAACCCCAAATCGGAGCGCATAAAGATAATAATAATATTTGCATAACATAGATAATAACACTAACTATTACCACATTAAGTGGGTAAATTGGGTTTAACTTTTCAATTCATTCATGCATATATGAGCTTCAAAAAAGAGGATATATTCCATTTTTCTAGGTCAGCGCAACGTTTCATTATTAAGAATTGAATAGAGACTACTTTCAAAATGGTTAAAATTGAATATTAAATAGTTCACTAGTTTATTATGTTTCACTAGTCAATGCGAATGAAAATTCATTATTGAAGAAGAAATGGACTGGCTCTCTGTATTCATAAACCCAAGTCAATACGCATGCGATAAGAAACAAAATCGACAATAAAACGAGAAACTATTTTAACCATTTTATGATGTAGAACCACTTTTAAAACCCTTTATTTCTATACATCTTTGTTTTACTAAGGAAAAAACAAGAAAACACAACTTAAAAATGAGGTCTATATACCACTTCATGCCTACATATTACTTTTCAATTTCTTTCATGATAGAAAAGCATACTTCTCCTTGCGGTAAGCACTAAATACGTTCGCCCAATTGCGATAATTTCGGGTTCATTTCATTTTATTACGGCCACAGTATATTGTATTTTCTTCCCGAAAGACTTACACGAAACACCAGTTTGCATAAAATCCCAGTTAAAATGTCAAGATACCTAAATAGCCTCGATATAAACAAGTTAATTTGGGAGCAACTTAGGGGTTCACCCGAAGAAAATGCGACCAATTATGTGCCATACCAAATGCAAATTGTCATGTAACATTAAAATGCATGTAAGGCTCTCCCAATCTAAATAAGAAATCTAATCACGCATATTACGAAATCGATTAAAAGCGTATCATACCGTCAAAACGACAAACTGGTTTCCTTCTTTCTTTCTACTATTATTTCGCTTGCAGATTAAACGAATATTAAACAACATGGTCCGATTTAAACTAGTGTTAACAATAATTTTAAGCAAATATTATAATTACAAGAGAACATTGCAAACATATTAGAAACTTTGTGGTGATTATCAGTAATGCAGTTAATGTTCATAGAAGAAATAGACTTCAAGCAATGCACGTACAATTGTACATAACAAATAAATATATGCACTAAACGCAAAAATATATAAATACTTTTATCAAATTTGAACCAACGAACGAGTTTATAACTTTTATAAATGGCTGTTTTATTAATTATATTGATAAACAAGTACTTTCGTCTATACATTATATACAACAAACGGATTTATTAATATGAAGAATACATTTATTCATGTCTAATGAAAAATCCCTAAAGTTTGTTTCACTTCTCGCAGAGTAAGTTAATATACTATTATTATTTATTATATTAATAAACAGGTTTGAATTTAATAAATTTAGTTCATTGTTATAATAAATTTATTAGTTAATATAATCATTTTTGCTGTTTTAACACTAATCCAACGGTGAACAATTTCAATACGGGCCATTAAACTACTTATTGTAAAGAGAACGAAAACAAACACATTAATTAATATTGATTGGGCGTCATTTACTCGATAAATTGGTAACCTGTTTTTGTCGAATTGATTTTAGCAAAATCAATGAAATGATTCATTGTTGAATTAGTATTCAATAGAAACAGTATCATCTAGAAGTTATATATTAGCAAACGGAAGCTGCGCTTGAAGGCCATTCAAACTTCAAACTATTCGAGTAAAGAAATGTACGAATACGGATAAAATCAATGCCGCAGAATTGATGCTGGCGGTAGGTACAAAAATAGCATACGCTGCGATACCGAGACGATAATCAGTTGATGTAGGCAAATCAATCATACATCTGAAATCGGTGATCGGGATCTACCTGTCAACCGCATCGATTCACATAAATAATTCAATTATTGAAATGCATTTACGGTCGGTATAAAGGAACTCCAGAACTACTATACTTCGTTGCAATGTTAAAACAGTACTACTGGGTGGCTTCATCGGGACACGTTTTCAGAAATGGTACTCGTTACGTTCGTAGCGGAGCGTATAACGTTACCGTCAAATTCGCATCCTTCAATTACAGATATGTATTGAGTTTTGCTAATTAAACGTTGTATTTACGTAGAAAAAAAAATAGGTAATAATATTCTTGCATATATATATTAAATCTTTAATGACGTTGATTCGCTTGTGATTCTTTTTTATTCGCCTTAGATTTATTATTTGTTGTCTGCCCTTGAAAATAAGGTAGTCTAACGGAAAATGTTAAGGTAGGCTAAAAATATCAAAAAGAAAATCGTTGAGCTTAAATTGTCCATATAATCGCTATTTATCAAATATTGCGTGTACGTTCTAGGTATAACAATAGAAATTATGGTCAGCGCGAGCCTTGACTGGAACCGGTTCAATACATACCAAAAAAAAATGATAAAATGTATTTATAGAATTTTAGCAAGTATATTGTAATGTTACTTCTATTTCAATTAAGCAAAACAGTTTGCCACTTTATGCAATTCATACTAGTTGACGCTTGGTATCAACAGAAACCAACAAACTACTATAAATATTGATGCTGTAGATTTCCGAAAAAATTGAGATCCAGATATCCAGATTTAAAACTATCCGGATATCCGGCTGTGCTGCTCGTTAATGACTCAACTTAGTGCAGGTATTTGCTCGGAAAAAATGTTAGAGAACGGGGATGGATACGCGTTATCGAATAATAGATTCGATTAGGAAAAACCGAATTCAATATTTCTGATAGCGGATCCAAATGCGAGTTATCGTATAATTGATCCAGATCCGAAGTTTCAAACAACGGATCCGGATCCGAGGTTTCGGATCGTGGATAATGGATTCGGCTAACAACAAGATCCGAATTTTCGGATAATGATATATCCGGATCCATATTATTATTATTACACCAGGATAGAAAAGTAAAGGAGCAAGTTTTGGATAATATTCGCAACTCACGAACACAATTCTTTAAAAAATTGTAGATATCTCAATTATATCAATGATTTCAGACATAATATATTTCCGCAAAGATAATGAAAAATATTGAACTGATTTTTTTTTTGTCTCCGTGTCTCTATATTTAGTGAAGTCTGCAATACTTCGACTATCGAAATGTATGGTTTCCTTTTCATACAGCATTTTCAATATTTCTAAAAATTTACGTAAAATGTACCTTCATTTCGGATTCTTGGAAGGAAACAGAAATGCATAATTATTACATAAGTTTATTGTTAGATTGAGAAACCAAATACATAATAGTATATAGGCTATTCCATTAGAATAACAAAGTAAGTATCTTTTTCGTTACTTATTAATCGTCCCTTACATACGGAGATATTTTCGAAAGATTCTTCATAATTCTTTATAGCTTCCTGCTACCTACGCAACAACCAGCAGTTTGAGACACCCTGTACAAAACAAAGTTAAGTGCAACCAAGAGCCTGTTAATGTAAGAGTTACTAATCTACATCTGCTAACAAGAAGAAGCAATTCCTTTCTCACAATAAATTATTCAGAAATGATTAGAAATATGGTGACACGGTCGCATTAACCGTGAGACATCCCGCTGCTTCCGTTGAGATTTTTATTGTCGGAGCGCGCCTCACTGTTTAATTGTAGCCGGACTCAGAGAAATTATGTCCAATGGTCACTATCCTTGGAAAAATTGTTCGGCAGCCAGGTTTAATCTTACCTAGATCCTGTTATTCGATACCTGTATTTTATGACCTTAGAAATAACTTTTACAGGTGTGATTATATTCCAATAAACAATAAACAAAAAAAGGAAGTACCTAATCAAAAAAGGAATACCGCATATGCTACTATAATATTGCTTTTAATGCACCAAAAATGTAAAATTTGAATTTTTTTTGCAATTAGTACAGTAGGCTTTGGAAACAAATGCTTCAATTCTAGGTAGTGATACCTACTGTATTATTTATACTGATTGGTGTGTTTTGTGTGTTTATTTTAATAGATAATCGTCCAATCTTTCCTGCCGGGTAAGGGAAATCATTGCGCAGAGTGAAATGATATTTGGAGTGCAAGAAATAACGAATGTCGCTCGATTTATGCATTCAGAGAAAGCATTGAACGTATAGGATACACACTAATACAACCCTCGAAACCTTTGCCACGGTAGTCTCTACCACCAATGCTTTGTCTGTTACGACGAATATAATCACTAGCCGCCAGGAATTTCTTTGCAAAACAAAAAAAAAATAGAAATTATATTACTTTGTGGTTAGCCAACGCCATACAAAGAAGTTTTTAGGATTTTTTACGAAAGACATCTTGATATGACCCCAATCAGCCAAACGACTACAATAAGAATTTTGAGAAAATTTAAACACACTGGTTCTGAAATAATAACGTAGGTTTCCACAGCCAGAGCCAGCTAAAACTAAACCTGTTCCGGGTTCGGACCGTGCCATAGTTAAACGAAAATTCGACGTTTCGCCCACAATCATATGGGGCTTCTTCAGGAGAGGGAAAGGTGGTAAGCAACCGTTAGTGCTGTAACTCAACGTGTAACCTACGCCAGAGGCGAAACTAACTTGAAGCTCTTGATCGCGATAACTCAGCATGTGAACCATGCCAGAAGCGAATATCAACTGCAGTTGATTTTCGCCGAAAAGAGCAATAGACACTAGATTCAATGAGCACATTACGTCTTACAAATGAATCGTCAAATGCAGTACGACACATAAACGCTTGCGAAACTATTTACATAAGAAGCAACACAAATTTGATGAATAGAGAGAAGGGACCATTACCATACTCTGTTCTGTTTGATTTATTAGGGTACATAAATATCTTATGTTACGTACTACAATGAAAAGGGATCCGTTCGTCTATCTTTCCGCGTTTTTCGCATGTCTTAATTTTAGGGCGTGTAGGCGGCAAAAGTAGATACTTGTAAATATTTTTTTTCGGTTGAAAATGAAGATCAACACATCCTCGAAAGCCAGATTAATCAATTAAACTTATGAGGTACGGAGTGTGGCGGTACTTTTGTGTTGTTCCCAATACTACCCGACAGTCCTTGTCATCATTATTAAAATGTTGTTTATTTTTTCTTGTCAATGTTGGAAGATATATTAGGACTAGCATAAATCGCGATAAGTAGCCGAATCTGCAAGCATCCGCTTCGCCCTAGTATACAATGTTACATAGCGTTCAGCAGTGAAAAACTGTAACAGAGTCATCGAACCCGTTCCAGCCCATTCTGCGTAGGATCGCAGACTATCAGAGAAGTCTTCACTCAGTGGAGGTACATAGATAATCCATAACATATACGTGCGTAAAAAAAGTTGTTATATAATCAATTATTATTAAAAAAGACAAATAACTGCTATAAAATTAACATCAAAATCAATCAACATTGCCTGAATAGTTATAATTATACTATTTCACGTAGGAATGAAAAATTTCCCCTTCATGCATAAATGAAAAATATTCCGCAATAAATTTTATGTATAAAAAATGGTAATTTGCGGTACTAAACAAACTCTGTTTCAGTTCTAAAACTATTAAAATGTACTAAATAAAAAAGCTTGCCCTTTTGAGTCGCGAATAAATTCGACCCATATAACCTCTATATGTGTGTTTGTGTCACGGCTAATTCCCATTACGGCAAAATAACCCCAACAAACAACCGAATATTTAAATAATAATTCCCGCACGAGCAAGTCGTCCACTCGCTCAACCCACATCGAGAACGCCAGTATTAGTACGAGTTGATTTAAAACAGGAAAAAAGGAGACCTTATCGACGCGGCCCGAGGCTAGAAGAAATTATTAATTCCTTGCCACTAAATATTAAACGGGCACAGTTTTCATGGAGATATGCAAATCTAAATGGTCACAGTGTGTATGTGTACACCTAAAAGCGCGGTTATAGCCTGGAAATTAGAAAGGAAAGAGAGATGCGCGTCCGTAAGTCGCTGGTTTGGAAAAGGACGAAACGAAGAATAGGCTATAAGGGTACGATAGTTGGGTCGAAGCTTTTTCGTGATTTTCGTGTAAAAGTGCTACGTTGTTTTAAGCTGAGGTTATACGTTTGGAGAATGTCGAATGTGTGTGTGCGTGTATACGTAAGTGTAGAGTGCGAAGGTAGGTGTGCATTAATGTCACAAAGCGTGACGAGAGGTCGTTAGCGAAGCTTTGAGATGTAAATGTCGCCCAGGTCGGTCCGATTAAGCAAATTAAGCGTACTGTTCACGTGTAGCCAGTGGTCTTTTACATGCCACACGCGCGGAACAGTTCGATACAATGCGATACCAATAAATGTATGGATATTAAGTCTTGCATATTTGCATACAGCCGTTTGTGAACATTCAATTGTATACGGTTTGTCACAGAATCAAATTTGTCAAGGGGGAACATAACGTCCACGTTCCTCTCGTTTCTAAAGCAGCTTTTACGTTTTTAATTTAACTAATACATTCTCAGGTATATTAAGACTGCTACTTCATCATTTATAAATTAATGCAATTTTAAAATAGTTGAAGAGAATATGCAGAAAAATTGATTTAATCCTTTCCAATTGTGAACTTGAAATTGCTCGTTTTGGCGTAGTCAATAACCCGCAACTTTTGTAAAAGGGCTAGTACACTTATACTAAAATATATTACGTATACAGGGTGTTGAAATTAAATTTCACGAACCTAGAGGGAGCTTTGTAGGTTCCAAAATATACAGAAAATTCTTAATAAATAATCCGCATCCCTTAACATACAGGAGGCATCGGCCGACCGTGAGTTATTATATACACCTACGCTCGTAGAGCGCGTTCAACCTCAGTATTCGCCAAATTTGGAGAAAGGAAAAACAGAAAACCTTACTCTGAGGGTGGGATGTGGTAGAGATACGAAACATTATGAGTTTATGCAACCTTTTTACAAACAAACAAATAATGTAATATATGAACAAATAGCAAAACGAAAAACTCAAATGAGATGTTCAATATGCTCTCGCACCATTTTATATGGTGCATTGTGCTACTTGTTGTCAACTCTGATGAAACAGTAAAAAGTATGTTTCGTCGTCGTTAGGACTCAGTTTATTTGCATGAAACCATTGAGCTGGATGGTCAACTGTAAGAGTTTATGGTTTCAACCGTTTGATCTTGTTGTTGACAGAAATGAGCAAAAATAACTACATTTT
The DNA here is from genome assembly GCA_902654985.2 of Oryctes borbonicus. NCBI lineage: Eukaryota > Metazoa > Arthropoda > Insecta > Coleoptera > Scarabaeidae > Oryctes > Oryctes borbonicus. The sequence continues at coordinate 2,180,460 of LR736867.1, read as the reverse complement.
TACGTGCCAATACGACGTCTGAAATATATACATTGATTATTTATGGAAGTCATACAGCCATAAAAATAGTAACGAAGTAGCGAAATATCCAAAACAATCGAGAACTAATATTTGATCAATTTCCTTCATTTACAGGACGTAAAGTAATCAGGCTAGTGATCTGTGCTAGTGGACTTACTACGTTCCTTATTGCATCCCTTAAAAATGCTGTTTCCTCCCAAATCTATATATTCACTTTGCAAATAAACGTAGATGAGTAATCAAGAAGATATGTATATGCCAATAGAGGAATTTGGCGAAAAACAGCCGTAGCGAAACGTAGCGATTACTTACATCCTGCAGCAATCTAAAATTCAAGTCTTCTTTTTTATGATATATAACTACCTAACAATAATTCGCTATTCTTAAAGAAATTATTTGGTAGCCTGTGGTAATATTTCCCTAAGTTTGTTAGGACTGTAATTGAATAGGTATATTGCCAGTAAAATAGATAAGAATATATTGGGTTTGCAGCATCCTCTGATAATGGGAAATCCTTACGGCTACAATAAATGTTGATAAACGTATTTCTGAAGTGCGGTACTTATCTGTTGCTCCATTCAACGGTTTCCAAGAAAATATATACTTTTTAATAGTTTTCGTGGAGAACAGATTCCTTGTGCCCGAAAAAACATTGTCAGTTGTCAAAATTAATTATGCCCTCGATTTTATGTCAGTAAATTGAAAAAATTAAGGCGGCTACATGGTCATCTAATGCACTAATATCATATTAATGTAAATGGTGACAAAACAAGTACAGTTAAAACTAAACGTGTTTCGGGTTCAGATCGTGATATAATTAAACGAAAACTTGATGTTTCGCCCACAATCATGTGGGACTTCTTGAAGAGAGGGAAAGGTGGTTGATAACAGTAAGCGCGGTAACTCAACATGTAAACCACGCCAGAGGCGAAACTAACTGAACGAGAAGCAGTCAATCACGGTAACTCAGCATGTTGAGTTACCGTGCGAACTATTGCCTACCACCTTTCCCTCTCCTAAAGAAGCCCCATATTATTGTGGTCGAAACGTCGAATTTTCGTTTAACAAAAAACGACATAACCAAGTCCGAACCAGGAACACGTTCAGTTTTAACTGACTTTGGCCGTGCAAACCTACACTTTTATTTTAAAACAAGTAAAATTATGCGGACTATAACAAATTCATTGTTCTGAAGAAAAGTAGTTGAAAATTAGTCATGCACTATATTTCTATTTTTCACTCATTTCATATCGATGCTTATGATTGGAGAAGCTCATGTTGTTGCTCAAGCAGTAGTAAGGTTCTGGAATGATGAAAGCAGCTGTGAAACAACAAACACTCGGATTCGATCCACAGTACCGCACATCGCTCATGTAAGATTAAGCATCCATCCATTGGATCAAAAGGACCACGTCGAAGAACTAATTACTTGATAACACTCACTCTGCTGTCTTTGTCTGGTGATTAAAATGGTATACTTGCTCTAGTGTACAAGCGGTCGTGATCGGTTGTTAAGAAATCATTCATAAGTAAAGCAAAGTGTTGCAAATTAACCGGGCCGTCGATAATTAAAAATTCATCATTGAATCATTTTGTTGTACACGCAGTGGCGTCGTCCGGAAGTGGTATTACAGAATGACAGAAACAGGCAGTTGGACTTGATCCATACTACCGCGTATGTTTCGCGTAATATGAAACATCCATCCGCGCGTCTGATTTTAGCATAGTTTAGCAAGTTCGTTTTTGTTCTCGAGCGAAAAAATATGACACCCAAGTATATTCTGCAAAATAAACTAAACTCGCTCAATTGAGATGCCCATGGTCTCCGCTAACTGTGCAACTTTTTGGCCAAACCGATACAATTTTGTCAATGATTTCCAACCTCTAGAACATGATGCATTTTTAATGGCTTCATCGCTCTTGAAGTCGTTCACTCAAATACGGATAATTTCATCAGGAAGACTTGGATCACCCTGGTTTCTTTTGCAGGGAGAAAAACCCCAGTTTCCAATTTTATTTAAAATTAACTTTTCTAGGCTAAACTAGATCGGCAGATCAATAGACTGACTAAAGCATATACTAACAACTATTAATTCAAAGCATTTTATCAAATCATACCAAACCTACCTGCTTGCAAATATTTTTCCTATATACTTGTTTTCTTCTAGATTTTACTGCAAAAGAATTATTAGTTATACATAAAGATTATAAATTTGTTTATAAATACAAGATTTTAATATAAATATAAGTCACTCTTAACGTCAACATATTAACTATACAGTGGAAAGACAATTACCTAAAATTCTGCTTGAGCCATTAACATTTTTCAAGCACGTTGGAAACCAGATGTAGAGTAATTTTTTTCGGAGAAAGAATCCAACTACCTCTTACCGAGTTAGGTACGGGTATTACGACGATAAACCTTTAAATATTCAAATTAGCCTTCTTCCTCTTCTTTGAAGAGCTATATTACCATCGGGCGCATGGCGTTAATAGAACCATCTTCAATAAATACAAAAATGATTTAAACACCCGATTCGGGTTATACGGACCATCATTAAATATCATTAAAAAGCAGCTACCTTAACGATATACATATAAAAATTATACGACCAAATGCTTGCAGTAATTGTATTTAAACCGATTTTAAAGAGAACGTAATGAGTCGATATTTCTAGTTATTTAGCAGCAATGTATAAGATATTAATACCTGCCCTTTCTTATCAGTTCAAAAACGACGGTTACTTTACTATAGAAGAACACCCTGTTAAAACTAATCAATACAAAAAACACTTGCAAAATCAATTGAAGCGTTTCATTATGTTTAACAGTGCAGTAAGATCAAATTGAAGAACTTATAATCCATTATTACTAACTAATGGAAACAAGCCTTCATTCAGTGCGTTTTTCCATTTCCCGACATGACACCAAGAACGACATCAAATCTTATAAACAAAAGAAGTCCATTCTTACTTGCCGATATGTTGGCGTTAGGTCCGACCTACCTAAGCTTGTCCACTATTTCACGTTACGAGCTCAAGCAAATCATTTATTGCAGCATTAAAGGTGACCGCGTTTAAGTACGATGTTTTGCGTTTTTAGGACAAAACCACTAAAACGGACGTGCTGTGATCGTGGCGGTGCTATTGTCAGTAAAGATGAAAACATCCATAAGGATAATTGAACCTACCAATGGAAACGGTTTTAAACCGTGTTACCGTTTTCAATAAATATATTGTTTAATGACATAATGCATTTGCTTCAATTATATGGTCCACTATCTATAGTAGAAACGTTAATCATATTTCTTTTGTAAAATACATCCTTATGTTGAAAAACGCGAATAGCTATTTCAGAAACAACCAGATACTCAACATAAATGCAAAAACTAAAAGTTTCAACACTGTCAGTTTAATATTTAAACAAAGTAACTTTCACGTTCTATTTACTTCACTGGCGTAATATGGTTCATGACCACTTCAGCGGGTAATAAGATAAGTCGCGTTCAATTTACACAAAGCCCAGTATTGTAACGTTGCAATCCGCATAGCTGTATTTTACTTACGAAATTAGTTGATCCTGTCAGCTAACCTTATTCTTTTATATTTTCAGGTGACAGCTTTAGAATGCCGCATACTGGTAAGTTGGTCGCAATATTGTACTTTTGAACTGGTTTCCTTGAAAAATTATACCTATCCGTATCTACGAGGATAGTATGATAAAGGAAGACACCGCTATTGCTTTGCATTGAAGAAATTTACTTCCCGACATAATTTCCTTGTAACTCTACGCACTTAGTCCGGAGACATTCCAACTTCTTTAAGCCATCGACATAACAGGTTTTGTTAAATTTTGTCTTGGCAATTACCTCATCATTTGACGTGAACTGCTTTCCCCTAGTCAGTTTTTCAAGTTTGGGGCCTTTTTCTCATTAGTTCAGCGTCGAATCGGGCGAATAAGTTAGCCCGTGATTGTCCTTCCCTTCTCCAAATAATCAATTAGGATTATGCTTTGCAAATCTCAAAAATCATGGGAATAATTTTTCCAGCAGATGGAATGGACTTAGTCTCCTTTAGAGCATGTTCATCCATTCTTCCTACTGATCTTTGGTTTCTGGCGTGTCGCGATGTACACATGTCTCATCTGCAGTTACGTAACGCGCAGAAACGTATACCGGCTACGCTTAGACGATTTCGTTTTTGATCAATCGTCAGCAGACGCCGATAACTTTCTCATATTGCACACATTCTCCTTAATCTTCGCTCGGATTCTGCTAGCACGATATCATGAACTTTATTGATTATATCGTCTGTAATCTCCTCAATGGGCCGACCTGGCTCCTTATCAAAGGTGGATGTTCTCTTTGATTTCTGCACACGATAAAGAAATCGAACCACTGATCGGTATCGTTCTTCTTCCATGATTCCGCAAATGCATAAATTTGCACATTTTATCACAAAGCGCCACGGGTGTTTCTCATACCGTCCTCGTACATATATAGTGACTTAAACAAAGTATTCATTTACTCACAACTTATTTAACTAACACGCTGTTTTATTAAAAGTGATTTTACTGGAACTTTAGATTTCATTGTATGTTAAACGTTTGCCATAAAAATTATTAATATAATTGTTGCATATAACTAATAGTATAAATTTGTTGGATCACAATACTCAAAGAATTTCTTGTATCGTTAGTTTTATATTCAACAATATTATTGGTAATATTATTATTTTTTTGTTTATCAATTACAATTTTAAGAGTGCTGCAACCCAAGAAATCATTTTTCAAGCAAAAACTATAGACAAAAGTAAAAAATAATTAGTTATAGCAAAAGGAGTATACAATAGAAAAGAATTAGGTATGCAACAGAAAATGTTAATAGAGAATTATCGTCTGGCTATACTTTCCTAATCTATTGTTAGAATGTTTACCTCACATACAAACCCACAAACTAATTTGGAGTGAAATGACAAAGAAAATATTGTTTTTTGCAACCAATACTCATACGTATCATCCTCAATTCCGCGAGACCCCGTCTACACTCAAAATATCATTTGATTTAATTATCGTATGCTGTATAACAAGATATTTACAACATTATGTAATAGAACAGAATGATACAGCGGTTGTAGATATATAAACTGTATTAGGTTTCTCCACAAATTAGAAAGGCGAGAAGTTGCAAAGGCCTAAATGTTGCTATTTTTTTATTAGAAGCACATCAAAAAGCAATTACAATCAAGGCATACAAGAATTAATTTACATATATGAAAATTATAAGTACTTATTGCATTGGAAAAATCGTGCCAAAAACAAGATATTTTCAGATAAGTAAAAAAGCACTCGGAAATTTTTGAGATTTCTAATAAAGAGAATAACAACATTTACACCTTTACAACTTTTTGCCTTTCTAGTTTGTGTAGTCAGTTCACGGCGATACTGGTTAATGTAAACTATATTGATACGTGTAATTATATACATAGTAAAAATGTCTTACGGGTGATGTCGTGTAGTTAATATTTTACTTGACGTTTCGCTGACTATCCTGTCAGCTTCTTCAGAAGATTTCTAAAGACTGTTGTTGTTGTCGTTTGCTCCTCGTTATATATCCCATTTCTGTTCCGCTTTGCTAATCCATAACCGTTCTGCTTTGCTGATCCATAACCGTTCCGTTCCGCTGAATCGCGTCGTTCGTTGTATGACGACTCCGTAGTGCTAACCTCCACGTGTTGCTGATCTTGTATCCATCTTCGCGATTGAAGTTGTGTTCCTCATTATTTCTATGGATTCGCGTATTATCCTCGGGTAGTAGTGGCTGGTCCTGGCTAATACCTTGACGTCGCTGTAGCGATTCAATCGCGAAGATGGATACAAGATCAGCAACTCGTGGAGCAAACAAGCGGAACAAAAATAGGATATATAACGAGCAGCAAAAGACAACAACAGCAGTCTTTAGAAATCTTCTGAAGAAGCTGACAGGATAGTCAGCGAAACGTCAAGTAAAATATTAACTACACGACATCACCCGAAAGACATTGATACTATGGATTACGGTCGTGAAAGCCTACACTCAACAATTATATACATATCCCTACTAAAGACCTTATCTTTTCGTGGTAGAATATTCAAGTGTAAAAGCGTATATACTTTACTATGTATATCTCATTTATTGGATGGAATATCATTTGTCTAGCAAATATTATCATGTAATGCAGTTTTTCTTGAGAAAACGAGATTTTATACGTGGGAGTGACCACCATCTATAATTATTGCATTTTTTTTGTAAAAACAATCAGAAGTCGGGTAATAGAATACAGCTTAACGTAACAGATGAATATGATAGATATATACTAGAAAAAATAGCAAAAAAATCCTGGGCCGAAACGTTAATATCTAAGTAGCAAAAAGATATCAACGCTGCGAAAGAAAACGAGTGTTGAGCATATAAGATTCCTCAAAAGAGCCAAAAAAATAAAAACAAGATTTCGGTCCATTTTTTATGAAAAATCATAAACCGAGTTGGCTAAACATATCTAGTTACTGAAATTGAGATTCTTTGGTTTTACAACAACAATAATAAGATTATTAGCTTACCAGTTTGCAGAAAAAAATAATATATAGCGAGTAAAATCTCAGCGAAGGAATGATTAAGAGGATTTCATGTAAGGAATCTACAAATATCGTTGCGACAGCCTGCATCAACGTCTGCAGCACGAGTTAAAGCACTTAGAGGTGTCTAAATTTATTGAAACTATGATAAAAAAAAGGATATATCGCTAAAGATAGATTTCACAATATGGATGAAAATAGTTTAATCACTATACAGAAGCCTACAAAAATATTTGGCTTCAACACGTTCAGTCATTGACCAAAAAATTAATACTGACAAGAAGTTTATTGCTCCAACTTGGGCTGAATTACTTTGCAAAGAAGACCAGTAACATCCACAGAGAAGTACCAATTTAATGATAATAAAATTCTGAATCTGAAGGCGACCATTACAACGACGATGGGGACGAAGAGGACGATGTAATGATACACCGAATAATTCAAGATCAACGGAAAAATGTATTAAATAAATAAAATGTACGATATACCACCTATGTGGGCATCCAGAAAGCGTTGACCTAAGTCCAAAATCGAAAGTATATATGTAAGCTTGTTGTAAGCAGTGTTGCCACACCCAGTTAACAAAATGTCACGGTTAACAAGATATCGATCTATTTTTTGCGATGGTATTATATGCGGCAAGTATTTATGTTTTTGAATGTTTGAATGTCACAATATAATCTAGAATCTCTCTCTGTGCCTCCGCCATACAAGTGAATCATGCATATAGTGATAGGACCCACCAGGAAAACTGCAACCTACCTGGTAGAACTCGAATGCACACTGTCACGGTCAAAAGGAGGCCCTCCACAGGGCCACCGTTTTAAAGTGATGTTCGCACCGAAAACTGTTAATGTCAAGTTGTTACCAGTTAAATACCAGCATATGTATCCATATACTTTGGCTCCCATAGATTTAATCGTCATGCTATGAACAAATGCAGTTTCTACAAAAGGAGGAGACAACTTCTTAATCCAATACTTACAAATAAGGTCGTGGGTCTTCAAAATAACTTGCTCAATTCATTATTTTCTATAATTTTCATAACAAACTTTTCCACCAAAAGCTCGCATGGCAATAAAAGTAGTGCTTCTCTCGTTTCAACGTACAAAGCTAAAAAACTTAACTACATACTTAGGCTACAAGTACCAGCGTACCAAAGACCCTTCAATATATTATTTTTTGTTAATCTATATTATCTTAGTTTACTATATCGCATTAGAATGGAGCACACAATTAGAACAAACGTTTTTTCTGCTCAGAAAAAAACATATCTGTCTATTACACTACTGAACCTTTAAGACAAACCCGTGTAATATTAACAAGTTTAATTAGAAACCACGTCGGCCACGTTGCGTTTCTTATGACCACTGCAAAGAGAGGAAGTTTGAAATGGTAATCACAGTTTATGTTCAGACTACAAAGGTAGAAAGAAGTTTATGACTTAGTCGGGGTTCCTATACGTTCCATTACGATGGAAAGAAGGAGGTATAATTTCTACTGGCATTCTATCACTCTGGTGAGATGGGCATGAAGCGTATTTAACAGGTGTCAAAGATCGTACGTTGAAATTGACTTTAAATTGACTCTGGCGTAATCTATGTATAAGAGCTACTAGAGAATGCATACACCCATGTTATTGCCGCTGCATTGATGGTGAATACGCCAGTCGTAAAACAGACGAATGTAATATTATGACCGTACGTTACAAATCAAATTAATTTTGAAAAACATAACGTCCACTATTAGGAAATACATTAGAATAATTTTTCTCGGCAGTTTAATATATGTATATCTCTGTATTCTATCAAGAGACCGTTACCAATGAAAGATATTACACGTATATGGTATGCTAAGAGGGTAAGCTTGAAATGTGTTGTTGATCACGTTTCATACATATTTCCCTATATTAAATGCAATGTTTTGAGATGAGTAGTTAACAATAGCACGAATTATATGGCTCTTATAAAACAAATATAAGCAAATATCTTCTTGGATTTGAACTTACAATGTAGCTTTATCAATATGGAAAAAATCAAGATATAAAGTCTGCAAATATATATTAGTTAGAGCCGCGTCGTGCCTCTAGGCAGATTGTGCAATGCACAAGGCCGTCTGAATATGAGGAGTGCCCTTTTCGTAAGAAATCTAGTTTGCAAAAATAGTACCACTGTATGTAAGATACTTGTTGCACAATCTCAAAACTAGCCATTTTTTTTCATTTTTGTTCTTCTTCAAGTCTGATTGCTACGCTTTGTAGATTTCTCACCATTGTAGTTCTTAGCCAAGAAAATTCGCTAATCCAAAACTCAAATTAACACCTATAGTAGTATGCTAGCACATAAAATTGATTTTTTTGAAAACATTCGATGGAAGACTTTTTGCAAGAAGGCACATGATACCCACGACTTCTCATTGATAGGTAGTCGTTCCCATATTTGTAACATGAAATATATAACACTCAGTATTACCAAGAACATTACCGAAATAGTACTGTAAGTGACTGCTTATTTGAACATCTATTATAATAGGTTCAATTGAATTTTTACACATACAAATACGATTCATTTTGACATAAAGCTCCATTAATTGGATTTAAGAAACATGTTTTTCTCTTAGATTTAAATTTACATTTAAAAATGTATGTATTTGTTGCTATTATTTAAATATTTAATCACCTTTTCTTTTAAATTGAGAACAATTATCTCCATATACGATAATACAACATTTGTCTCTATTTGGACATAATCAAGGAGTAAAATCCATTAACAAATCTTAGGCATTTCGTAAAATCTGAAGAACCTAAACATCAGAATCATAAGAACATTGCTTAAAAATGTTACTTCATTTGCACACAATTTATGGTCACATTAAATGTAAGCAAATTTAGAAGAATTCAATGTAGCCAAGAATGACTATAAACATGCTAAGAACATAATAGATACGAACAATGTTTACAAGAATTACAACAATAATATGTTGAAACTTATGTCAATTGATCTTATTCCAAATTTAATACTTTCTAGCGAGAAAAACATATTTCAGTAGTATTCGATATTTTTACAAAGTTAATTCCTAACGAAAGAAACCAACTCCTAAAGCGTAACTAGATATCCGCATACGTACATCTTCTTCTCGAGGTTGGAACACCTGAAAGAATCACTTTAGACAATTGCACTTATTTCCATTCTAAGAAAGTGATTCTTTCTTGAAGAGAAATAAAGTATATCTTCTTTCATACCGACCAAACATCCAAGAGACAGGATAAAAATCATTTTAGAGTGTCTTCGTATTTATATAGCAGGCGATCACAGTCCCTAAATATATTTCTTGAATATTACAGAAGCTACTGACAACAATACACCGATTAGCGCAGATTACCTGTCAAAATTATCTGTACACCACGGAATTTAGATTCAGAGGATGCTGACAACAATTCACTTGTTGGAAAACAGCTAATCCAGAAGTAAGACAATTTAGAAAAAGATTAGAAAGTATAATGGAGGAACTATGATTATACATATATGATTACTTCGAAAACGAGCTGACAGAAATTTTTTTCGCCGTTCAAGAAACAACATATGTTTTGGATAATGTTACCTGCGATAGTGATCCCGGTGTGTCCTAATTGAATCCAATTATCCATACTACAGCGAATAAGATGAAAATTGGAATCTAAATATTTAATTAAATATGGCAATAATTATTAGTATAAAAAATATAAGGTTAGTGATTGGAGGACTTTTCCCTCGATTTTCCCCCAGTTTATTTTTATGCCTCTGTCTTATACATTATGGTAAGACCAATTTTCTTCTTAAAAAAAGAGCAAGGTTAACATCTAATTTGAAAGTAGAAATTCGCTAACGTCAAACATAATTGTTCAAGTTCAAGTTATGCTTGTTGGTGCTCGTGTTTGAATTTCTAAATTAAATATCGAAACCAGGGAAATGATATCATACTTCAAAATTTGACATGCGTTGCTGTGAAAGCGAAATGTACATTTCTATTTTACGAAGTGGACGGTGGTTTTCAAAATAAAGATGAGAGAGGATTTAAAGATTTTTGACACAAGAAATTATCTAAATTAGTCATCGAATTATTAAATACAAAATTATCAAACATGGAATTAGTATATTTATAAAAGAAGAAACTACAAGGAAGATATAAGAAACAGCACACGGATTTGGAAATACCGATGAGTCAGTTTCGAAAAGGATTATAAGCGCTACATGTTATATCGACAAGATTTAACTTACAAAGTGTGCTACAAATACCGTCTTCCGAGGTATCGCCCCTTCATTAGTAACATACCTAAAGATACAGATTAAAAGAAAAACATTATTCGCAACATCAAAAGGAAAAACAAAAGTTTAGTTGAACTACCGAACTGAAGTTATTCCGTGTGAAATGCTCACAGAACCAGCCGTAGATGGGGAAAATGATCAAAAAATATAATTAAATGAATAGTTTTTCAATGGTTAATATTTTCAGTTTAATATTGCATTTCAGTTTGAGTAAATATTATATATTTGCAACCCCTTTAGAAACTAATTATACAAACTAAATTATTTAACAAAATCAAAAAAAAAAAAGAACCTTATAAAAATTCACTGATTTTTTATGATCTATAGCATATTGAGACCTTGCAGCTTAATAGAACCCACTATCTTTGGTTGAATTATTTTTGTTAAATCAAACCAATATTTGTATCGGTTGTGCTTCAAAACATATTACTTTAGATCAACCACAAAATTTGCTTCCACACAACAGACGCAAATAGAGTTACACGAAGACATCTTTCTTTATTTAAAACAACACACATTCAGATTTGCACAATCGGCACATGTATCTATTTCACTGTCCGTTACTTCCTTTTTCTTTTGCTTTCTACCAACATTCTAATGGAGGTTGTTTGAACATTCGTTTTAAAATTAAATGTTGAGTATACGTTGACTCAATCAATTTTTACTCTAAGTGTACCTTCACGGCTCGTTATATAGTTCCCCTATGTACTTTCTTCTTTGTCATTTATTATGCAGTGCTTGAGGTTAAATTTTGCTTATAATAACAGTATCAGATGCCCTTTCATTTCCTCATTTATATTTTGAGTGTTTTTATTTTCTTTTTAACAAGCCACATAAAATATGAGCAAGTTAATTTCAGTAAGCTCTTGTAGGTATTTACATTCCAGAAGAACAAAATTAAAACCGCACCAGCAAATCGATATCACGGCTAATAAATTTTAAAGGCCCTTGATACGATAAAGGCCAAGTATCATCTTCTTTTTATGAACTTGTCGACACCTCTTCTCCAATTTCGACCACGTACCATTCTATTTTGTCGCTTCCACTAAGTTAAATAAGTACATAAATTATACGATGGTATGCCGCCGTAATTGGATAAACGTTCTTTTATAAATATTAATGGTATATGTGGAGCACGTCACTTTGTATGAGTGATGTCTTAAAAAGTGGACTGCCTTGTTATGTTCTGCTGGACGACAACCGGGTAGATTCCGCCCGGTTTTACTGCAGTATTCGTTTCGCGAATACATTGATTTAATGATGTGCTGTTGAACTTGTTATTTAAGCGTGGAAGCTAAATTATCCCTCGCTCACTAAAATGCAGCTTTGTAGAAATTTAGTAGTAGTTAGAGTTGCGATACGTGATTTATAAGAACAAAATCGATTTTATGTGCTTCTACGACAGTCACTAATTTCTAATCAATGTACCCGTAAATATAATTGGAACGTCGAGCTGACGCATCAGTTGGATACAAGCTACTGGCGCCTAAGTTTCTCGTTTAATTTTTTGCAAGTAAACAATAAAACCTCAAGGGGGCAAGAGGTATAGAGTTATAGCAGCTATATAGTGATCTAGAAAATGATTTTTATACCAATCAACCACGGCCAAAAGTCTTTTAATAACCGTTTCTTGATGTTCTGTGGTAATAGTATTATGCTGGAAAAATTAACAGAAACCATAAGACGTCTTTAAATGGTAAAGCGGCAGGTTACGACAAAATCAACGGAAATGAAGAGGAACATGGGCGAATTAGGGATAAGGTTTTTGCTAAGAGTATGTAATAAAATTTGGGAAAGAAAGAGAACAAGTACCTCCGGAATAGCAAGTTGGATGAATCCCACCACTGTTCAAGAAAGTGAAGAATAAAAATCACAATAACTACAAAGGCATAGGTCTAATTAGCGCAGAAATGAAACCATTTGAAAAAATTATAGAAAACAGATTTTAGACGAAGAATCGAGGGGATTCGGTAAAGCTAGATACTGACCATGTTTTTTACCATTAAAGAAATCATAAATAGAAAAATAACAAGGGAACAACAAGTTTATTTGGGATTTATCGATATGAAGAAAGAGTTCGACAAAGTTCCCAGAAATAAAATATGGGAGAGTTTGTAGAAGAGAGATAAATAGCAAAAAACAGTAGAAAAAAAAGTATGGCTATAAGTAAAAACATGATGTCAGAAATGCTCAACATGAAACAAGAAGTACGACAGGGAGAAAAATATAACAAAACCACTAAATATCGATTATAGAAACCTAGAAAGAGTCGACATTACAGAATGCATATTTGCAAATGATATTGCAACTATAGCAGGAAGGGAAAAAGACCTAGAACTAAATTCAGATGTATGGAATGACATTTTAGAAAGGAACGGTACGAAAACGAATACATCTAAAACAAAGATTATGGCCATAGAAGAATAAGTACAAACCTAAATTATCATCAGCGATGAATTAATAATACAGGTCAAAAGTTTTGAATAATTAGGAGCAATCCTAGAAGAATCGTAATTTCTCTTTTCAAAAATAGATTAGATAAAGATTAGAAAAATAGATTGAAATTACTAATTTTAGATGTAGCATTATGCAAGCGGTGCAAGGACGCAACTGTAGCACAGATTCTATGCCTTCGATGACGTTTTACACCACAAACAACAGAAAATTCAAAACTGTCTAAGCGCTTCACGTTTGAAATTTGAGATTATAATGGTTTTGCAGTCTACGTGCCATCGCCAATGCTATTAAATACCACAATGAGAGTATTTTATAAGCGATAGAAGACGGCGCACCATCCATATAGCTTAGGATATTTTATGAAAAAATCCGATTTACATTAATTTGGAGGATAATGGAGGAACACGATAACGGTAATTGTGAAAATTATGTGAGTTAAAGCAAAAAAATATGTGAGAAATGTTAATAAGGCACGAAAAAAGTTAATAATGTTCAGTATACAATAGTTGAGTGTAGGCTTTCACGACCGTAATCCATAGTAGAAATGTCTTTCGGGTAATGTCGCGTAGTTAATATTTTACTTGACGCCTCAGGCATATTGAAAAATCTGCAATAGCAGAACACCTGCGCCAACAAGGAGACCACCGCATAACCTACAGCGACGTTAAGGTATTAGCCAGGACCAGCCACTACTACCCGAGGATAATACGCGAATCCATAGAAATAAAAACACCAACAGCTTCAATCGCAAAGACGGATACAAGATCAGCAACACGTGGAAGTTAGCACTACGGAGTCGTCATACAACGAGCAACGCCATTCAGCAGAACGGAACGGTTATGGATCAGCAAAGCGGAACAGAAATGGAATATATAACGAGGAGCAAGAGACAATAACACCAGTCTTTAGAAAACTTCTGAAGAAGCTGACAGAATGGTCATCAAGTAAAATATTAACTACGCGACATCACCCAAAAGACATTTCTACTATGTTCAGTATACAAGTTACAAAGGTATTGTAGTTCCAGCAAAAGTCTTTCGACAATACCGTTTTAAGTATAAACATTATTTAAACCAAACTAGGTTGATATATTTTCCCTTCAACAGTTAAAAAGATACGCCTTAATATACATTTTTTCGAGGCGGCTTGTTCCTGCAAATATAAATGATATACCCCGTTGACCTACCAGAAGAAATCACTTTTCGACGAATTTTACAAAACAGCAGATTACAATAGACAGCAATAACGCAAATAGGAAGAATTAGTCGACGGCGTAATGGTACCTATGATAGACCGGAGCGGAGCAGACAGTTCCAGGTGGTGGTTACCTATGTACATGTCCAAGTCTGCAGGAACATATTTACAGAAATATTTGCATTTACACATAGTAGGATACAGGTATTAATAGAAAAGAAAAAGATAGGAATTAATACAATAGAGGACCAACGATATAAACGGATAAAAACAAGGAAGTGTTTTACAGACTAGCCTATATATTAGAGAACACATTACAGTTTTTCACGAGAAGAAAGCCGTTTAATCGCAATAACACCTCAAAAGAGTTTTTGAGTTCTGACCTGAGCATAAATCGGATGCATCTTGCACATTGTGAAAAACTTCCTGAATTCAAAGTAACTTATAAATGTTACCCCAAAGTGTTTCATATTGATTTTGCCGGCTTATGAGTGGATTGGTTTTGAGCAGCACCCGCACCAATTTTTCAGTTTTTAAAAATTTGATAGTGCCATCGTTTTGTTTTCGTTTCATGCTGATTTATGTCATAAAAATTTTGTGCTCGCACCGTTTCGAGATATTGAAAAATGAGGGTTGGTACGGACCTTTATTCAATAGCACCGTTCAAATATTTCCAAAACAGTGCTAGCACGAAACGAAGTTTTTGCGGCACTGATTAGCACAAAATGATTGCATTATTGAATTTTCAAAAACCGAAAAGTTTGTGCGGGTGCTATAGTAATAATAACAACCTAATAAGGGTCCGTACCAGCCGCTATTTTCAAATATCAATCAGCACAAAACGATGACCTGGTAAAATTTTGTGTGAACATACGGGAACCGTAGAAGTTGGTTCCCGTTTTTCAATCTCGAATATCTCGGGAACGGGATGAGCACAAAATAAAGTTTTTGCGGCACAAATTAGCACAAAACGGATACAAAATGATGGCCTGGTCACATTTTGAAAAAGTGAAAATGTGATAGCTGTGAGAACTTGGCTCCCGTTTTTCAATTTCAAATATCTCGAGAACGGGATGAGCGCAAAATAGTTTTTACAGTACAAATCAGCACAAAACGGACACAAAACCGCCTAGTATTATCCATTTAGTTTGTTTGATCATATTTTTCCATCTATGTTTCTATAGCAACACCAGTAATTATTATTCACATTTTAGCAATTATATTTGTGTATCTGTATAACTTATAAACTAGCAAATATTCAATGCAAATATCCTATACACCCATATTTAAGCACAATTGATTTAATAACCGATGAATATGTCTTGATTCGAACCGTGTTTTCAATTTCCTGGTAGAGGAAACGAAAATTTAATGCCTGCCAATTATCAGCCAAATTTTATACGCTTATGGAAGGATAATGAGCCTATTTATGCGTTACGCAGAAAGGCAAAGACATTTAACTCACTTGATGTATTATTACGTGCCGTTATACGACACACGATTAGTACGAAATAGCTTTTATTGGGCATAAATTTAAATAATGAATGAGTTCTTCGGAATAAATTAGTGACGCCCGATATATTTATTTAAGATCACTAATATACATCCAATGAATCCGTACATATCATATTCAAGTAAATTGAAGTGCACTAAACAAATAAATAAATTTTCGACAGTTCCCATAGGCATTATATATTGTATTAAGAATTTAATAACAATATTATTAACTATATATTACTATATATATTATATATTATTAACTATTAATTAGTACTAACAATTAAATAATTAAGGAAAATAGAAAATAATAACTATGAACCTTCTACAACGTAGAACGTAGGACATTAAAATAAATGCCTGTGGAAGGTACAAAATCGCTAGGCAATATTTTGTAAAAATAAAAGTCAAAAGTCAATGTATCTGATTCAATAGTATAATCATAGCAACATAAATTCTTCGTATATAATCAATCATGCGTTTGGATGGATGCATTTCACTCCAACAAGAACTATGAAAATCTTTCGTCCCAGCAGTCTCTGCTTTTAAACGGAAAACATCTGCAGAACTTCATACTTAATTTATCATATTTTAGGTACAGAGAAATGTTTATAAAAAAAGTTAGCAGAATGTTAGATTAATGCGATGTATTACGGAGAACTCCAAGAAATGCTCACTCACATAAAAGTTGAATCACCACGCTAGCGCGTAAGACGCTTAAGATAGCGTCCGTCAAAGGTACAGCGGCTTTTCGCAATAATCTGAAATCATATCAATTATCTCGTATAAGGAATATAGATAAAAGTTGACCTGAATTAAAACGACGCATCCAGAAGCGTAATAATATACACAAATTGTTTCATTTAAAAAACCAAACTGGTATCATTTGTCGTAGAAGCGGAATACGCTATATACTTTGCTGAAGCTAAAAGTATGGAAATTGTTATTTAACCTTTCGGTTAGAAATAAAAAAAAAATACTATTTTTGTTTTTGGAGAATTAGGGGGTAAAATCGGGGACGGAATTTTGTATTGGAATTCTAAAAATATTTAAAATCAATAACCCAAAATCAAATTTTGCATGAGCAGGTTTCAAAATTCGGTTATGTATTTACTACTAGAGCAGAAAAGTCCTTATTTTAATTATAATTCTATAAAGTAACAAACAGTGTAGTTAGTTATCGTTGGCAGTAGATCCTTCAACGAATAAAAATCGAAAGTGGAAAACTTTTCGTCCCTACACGATCATCATTAAAATGACAACTGTTTACACAGAGTAATATAATACACACGAAATGATAAAGATCTCGTTTTTGGCTGCAACTACCCATGTTACCTGTATGTCAATTAGAAACGCATTTTATTTTATTTAGATACTCCCAAAAAAGACGGATAGCCTCGGTTCGGACTAGGCGGTACACATTGCCTTAATTTCACGTGAAATTTCTTTCATTTAGAAACGATTGTTTTTGCGTGAGCCACAGCGGCCCGCACCTGCCAAAACGATTTATAAAAATGGGGTCCAGAGAGACGTTAGAAGTTTTTTATACATTCCGTTTCCTTCTACTCTTCCTTTTTTCGAACCTTTTCGCGTAGTCACGCTAAAATTTGAGCATATTTTAATAACGAAAACAGTTAGGTCAGTTATACAACTCCATGATGTGATAGAAAGTCCATTACAGAGTGTTAAGGATTGCAGTTTACTGCATACTCAACACGTGTTGCAATTTCTTTGTTCTGTGCCTGAGTAACTAATCATAAACTAAATAATCATAGTAAATGTTCTAGTTGTAAAGGCTTAAAATTTAGCAGCGCAGCATGAAAACAACACAAATTTATATTTCCGATTCGGTTTCCAATTTCATTTGCAAAATCGACGAACTAATTCTTCTTGCATTGTATATCGTATGGAAAACAGAACATAGCAACATTTCCAAATTTAAAACACCCTGTAGTTGTTATCGAAAAATACCGATATATCAGAGTAGAGTAGAAAAGTTTCAAGCCTTAATATGAAAATGGCGTTTTAAAAAAAAAATTTGGCCATCATAATACTTTTGACAATTGCAGCTACGTTGGATGCTCAATTATTTTTTACCAGTCTGTGTCAATCGTTTGTGCTTCCGTAAAAATGAAAAAAATCGAATAATACGCCTAAGTAAATAGTCGGGATAAGCGCCATCATTTGCCACAGGGAAATGTTGGGCAGCTGCAACCACTATTGGTAACATCGCAAAAATTTTCCAAATTGTGCTAGACGAACTAAAGTTAGATAGATAGAGCATCTTGAAAGAACGCGTTCGTTATATATTGACTAAATATTTGGGTCTGCAAAAGCTAACCACGCAGCATAGTCACAATTGATTGCGAAGAGTGAAGAGAGAAAAACAAGCATTTCAGGTGTAAGTTGTTAAATATACAGGCTGGCGCAATAGTGTATCGAAGCTCAATATA
The DNA here is from genome assembly GCA_902654985.2 of Oryctes borbonicus. Lineage (NCBI taxonomy): Eukaryota > Metazoa > Arthropoda > Insecta > Coleoptera > Scarabaeidae > Oryctes > Oryctes borbonicus. Next base: position 2,161,922 of record LR736867.1, on the reverse strand, counting down.
TCTGCCATTAATACAGATATCAATAATACTTTCTAATAAAAATTGTAGGCACTCCTAAAACACATTTATACAGCGTGTTCCATAATTCCAGGGTGAACCTAACTTATGTTTTGTTACTTTAATTTAAATTTTGGTTAAACTTAACCCCCATACCTGCAATATGGGGTTTCATCACGTATACTGGTACCCCCCTGTATAGGGACATTAGATCAGATTTCGTTGACGTTCTGTATGCTTTTTCCGGCAGTATACAATTTGTATTTTTCTATACTATGTGCTTCTCAACAGCCTTATAATTCATCGAACTTACTTAACCCCGATTGAATTTGTAAGCCGTCGTGAAGTCTTAAAACACAAGAATTTTATGCCCGGTTCAGAATATAACTTTTTCCCTCCGTTTTCAGCGTAATAAATACATACATCGTTTCAAATCATCCATGTGTGGCGAAAGAGATCGAGAAACAGCGGTTTCCAGACACACATCCGCAACTCAACACGAGATTAAAGCGTATAGAAAAAGACAATCGACAATTTTTTGTTTAAATATTCTTTAATACAACGGGCACATACAAAGTGATTTTATTATTGTAATTTACGTATGTATAAGTAACTTTCTATGTGTTTATACATTAAAATTATCATGAATGAAGGCATGTTGACGAGCCTCATTTTTAGTGTATGATTGTAGAGATTATTCTGCTGATTGAAGAAAGGTGATCAATTGTGCAGTATTTTAAAGGTTTCCTTATTTTAATAATAGAATTGATGCAACGCATAAATTTCTAAGTGGGTATAACAAGGAAAAATTGTTTGGGCGTTTCAACTTTAATTCGAACACGGGCTTTATACAGGCTCTATTTTTTTATACCTACCACCAATTAATAGCCACGAAATTAATTAAAATGAACATAATAATTAGAAGCAGACATCCAGTGTAGGTACTTGAACACTTTCATCGATCTATTGAATAGTAATATACGATGTTCTGTTTTGCTGAGCCTAGTAAAGTAAAATACAATTTATTGAAGAAACACGTTTATTTATCATATTTCAAAATAATCTCCGCCACAGTCAATGCATTTCTACATCAGCGAAAACCTTTCCCCATTTTCTATAATCTTTCTGCGTTAAGTTATTCGTTCCATACTTAAATGTATCAACCGCTTGTTAAAAAGAAATCATGAGCTACTAGGTCTGGACTACATGGTGAATGAAAAATTCAAATACTCATTCGTTCGAGCAGCATTATGCACCCAAGCGTTTTCTTGGTATAAGTTGGATATTTTTCGCCAAAATTTTGGAAAACTTGAGGGAAACAAACTGTAGTGTACCATTCGTTATCAGTATGACGATCGTCCAATGCTTAGGTGAAGACATTCCAAAAAGTATAGCATCCATCTTTTTGCTTTAACTTTCATTGGAGCCTGTACTAATGTTGTACACCATAAGACGATCAATTGCCAAAGCGATCCAGTAGATGCACCATGCCATAAGATTTTCTTTTTGAACTGGAGTCAAGTCCTGGGGAATCTAAGGACCACAAATCTTACGTACTATCAAATGTTTGCTTAAATCTGTTGCTTGAATACGCCTAGCAATAAGATGCAGGTCCTCTCCAGTCAAGTTTCGTACAAGACCAATTTGCTTTTTTGCAACTACTCTTTTTGGTTTAGGAACTTGAAAGTTGTAATTTAAGAAAAGTCGATCACGTTGAAATTCATTCTACCCCCGCTTTACGAAAGGAACACTCGAAAGAAAATAATCTCAGTCTATTATGACTCAAAATCATTTTCTAAACATAATTTAAATCCGTATATCCATAAACTTGGTGAGAGAACTGGCAGCGCCAAGAAAGACCATAAAAACCAAATCAGGCGAGCTAAAAAGGATTTGAAAAAAACATATTAAAGAGCAGTTATTATTATTATTATATTAATTTCATTAACGTAATTCCAATAGTATTGGCAATTTTGTTTGCCTTTTTTGTTTTATAAACAAAACACAAAGCCTCGAAGAAAACATCAGAGAACTCAAGGAAATATTTACCAGTGTAGTGTTTGTGGGACTTCTGAAACGTTCTGTATAAGTACAAGATACATACAATATGTATCACGTAACATTTCTTTTTAATTGCAGGACAAGCAGGGGTTAATCAGTTAGGAGGTGTTTTCGTAAACGGAAGGCCATTACCGGATTGTGTTCGACGTAGAATTGTTGAACTCGCTCTTCTTGGTGTACGTCCGTGCGACATTTCAAGGCAACTACTGGTCTCTCATGGATGTGTATCCAAAATTTTAACCCGGTTCTACGAAACTGGTTCCATCCGACCTGGTTCAATCGGGGGATCCAAAACAAAAGTAAGTTATATGTCAAATAACAAGAATACTAAATAACTGCAGCTTAGTGCTGCAAAAGCATTTAAAACATACACTACAGTCTATTTTTTATTTATAATTTCTTTTATTAATTATGCGGCTGGGTTATTTTATTTTCTATTGAATTTAAGCCAAAATATAGCTTCAATTTAATATATACACTTCACTATCACTTCATACATGCCTGTTGAATAAAAACAATCTCATGAATACATCAAAAATTGTCAAATAAAAAATGGGAAAACACTTGTAGTGGAAATGTAGCCGTGTGAACTGCAACGTATGGATGTAGTCACTCTACGGTTATCTGTTATGGAACACTCACACCTGTAATCACGGCAAAGCAAACTCATTATCAAGTGTGTTCATACATGCATACATACCGTATTAACACTTATACGCAAACACGGTTACGTTCTATTCCTGTCCTCTGCGTGTTTTGTTTACTTCATCTAAAGCAGTTGACTTATTAATACCATTGCCAGATAATAAGCTTGTTATGGTTCTACGTGAGGATGTTAATTACCCACACCTCATTGTTGCTCTTGTTACTGCAGCGATTAGGGGTTTTTTTAAAGGATTTAGTATTGTTATCAAAATAATATATTGTTGTATAAAAGCTTGATGAACCGAGTAAATTTTGTCCAATGTTTAATATGGAGATCTCGGAAAAAAGCGCAGATAAATTGACGATCGTATGGGGGAAAGAATTGCAGTTTTATGAGCTCAGTTAAATAAGCCTTTTATTTGAAAAAATGCATGGCTAACTAGTTATCTCGAAAACAAACTGTAAAGAACAAAGTTATTTATTTAAGATATAATTTTTGAGGTATAAAAAAGTTTGTTCTTTTAAAGGAAACTGTCAGCCGTGACTTCACTGTTCCAACGATTCCAACGAATTAACACTTGATGTAGTTATTTTTACAAATAAATAAATTACCACAATTTTTTCCTTTTAATGGTCAAACTGTTCACGTAGTAAGCTATGGATGCAATTGATAGACCTACATCGCCTTTGGCAACAAAAATTAAAGATAATTATTAGATGTTTTTCGATAGAACCTAGTAACTATGTCGTTTATAAGGTGCCGTGCTTTGATTGCGAAGGCTGTTACATAGATCAAACGTCGCAAAGGCTTAAACATCACATTACCCAACCATAGAAGTAAATGTCGTTTAGGCAAAGGATCCTCTCCATTAGTTAATCACGCGGGGGAACATCGCTACTTTTTTAATTCTGGTAACGTCCAAATATTAAATTTTGAAAGCAATTATAGAGCCTTTCTTTGAGTTGTGCCATATCCAAAAAAGCAATACGTTCGATTTTAAATCACAAAAATTGTGCCCATGGTGTAAACAGTACAAAGCTAAAATGTTCTGATGACATAATAGACCTCGTAGAGAATCTTCCAAAAATATTTCCGTATATACAGATGATCAATAAGTAGCAAACCAAGTACTTGCTTTGTTATTTTAAATTGGACGCCCAATCGTCTGAATTTAGGTAAATCTATTTCTAAGTATACAAACAATACTGAACACCAAACTTTACCAAATTCAAACACCGGAAATTCCATTTTCTTCAACAGCACCATATATTCTTTTCTATATCCAACGTATATCTAACTTTTTGTATAATGATGCATGACTAACTTTGAAAATAAAAAAGATATTTACAGTTAAGCGCGAGTCCAATGCAGCGAAGTAGTTTGTGATGTCTGTACTATTTGGTCATCATGACAACAGTAAACCGGAGACACTAACATTGAAGCTTTTAAACTATTGATTCAAGATGTTGAGCCCAAGTTACTATTTGAAGTCAGAGGCGAGTAGTTGGAAATTGCTTCCAAATAGTTTCTGGTATTAATATATGTAGTTTGGTTACAACGATAACGGTAAACAAAACATACTGACATTGCCGATCATAGACTCAAAAGAAAACTTATGTAGTAGGTATAATTTATGCATTAGGAGAAAGTGAAAAAAAAATAGTATATTTAACTATCAGTATGCATAAGCCGAACTGTCTTGATTTACGATATCTACAGCCAAAAACATTTGTGAAATTAAAACTAAGATTTGATGCTACCGGAAACATAAATTCTATTGATGTAAAAATAAAGAAAAAACAATTATACCAATGCATCTTCTTAGCAAAAAAGAACAAGTAAAGCGACATATTAAAAGTTTATACTGGCAACAGTAACTGAAGTAAACATACATCAGCATCAATTTAAAAACGAAACAAAATTTTTTTTTTTTTAATGTAAATTAGTAATGTTAACTGTAAGATTTATTGCAATCTATAGTAAACGCTCGAAATTTCTTTGCCTGTCAGCTGTTGGCAATCTTTTTCCTCTTCAGCTGGTTTTTGTAATTATTTCATAGTGATTTTTCACCTTTTTGATGTCTACTCATTGTCAGTAGCCGCTATGTTATAGTTGAAACACACTGCACAGTGGCGACATTAACACTATGTTTGTGTTTCTGGGTAGTAGAATGTGCTATGTCTACGCGCGGAATATTGTAGCACAAGACAATATTACCATGAAATAATTAAGTGAAATTCAAAATACAATATGTAATAAAATAACTTCTGAACTAAATCTTATTAATTATTCGTTTTGCCTAGATAATTTTAATTTGTTTGTTTCGCTTCGTTTATTAAGAAATCTATTCAGCTATTTGTCAACCTACACCAGCACTCGTTTACATATAAAACGCTGTTTATATATAACTTGTTTTAACTGTTCCAAATGAAGTTATTGCCAAAAAGTGATACATTACGCACATGTTAGTTCTGAAGTACCCGGTCCTCGCTAGATATCGATATTCACAGTTCGCAGTTAATGATTACACAGGCCAACAAAAAAGTTTTCTTTTCGATTACCAAAGATGCCTAGAACTATCTTGGACATGTATCAGCGGATATTGTTTATTTGTTTAGTTGCTTAGAGAATACTGTCCAAGAAGGAAGTTGGCACAAATATCAGTCCGTCTAGAAGAGATCGTCTTAACCATCCAGATGTATTTCGCTCTATTTGTGGAGAATATACCACGGAATAAAGCAAAATATCACCAATTTTTGTAAAGAATGCGTATTTTTCTTATTTTTTCGCAATAAAATGTGTAAAACAAGTGTGGAATCTCTACGACAATGGACGATAGTCAAGAGAAAAAGCTTAAACTTTGGTGTTCCTGTGGTGTGAACTAGAAAACCACATTATTAAGAACTCGTACGAAATGTGCTGGTTAACTTTAAGAGAATGGGTGCTAATATGAGCATTAAATTACACTTACTGCATAACCATTTGTACAAATTTCCGGAAAACATCGGTGAATTTAGTGAAGAACAAGACGAGCGATTCCATCAAGACATAAAGTCAACGGAGCAAAGGTAGGAAGGAAAGTGGGATATGCACATGATGGCAAACTATTGCTGGAACCTGCAACGTGATTGTTTTCAAGTCCAACACAATAGAAAATCATACGGACAACATTTCACCTAGCATTTGTAGTGATGTTTTTTTTTTATTAGAAACATACTTTTAAGTTTTATAATCATTTTATTTTGTATAATTATACATAATTATTTTGTGTAGTTATAATTTAAGGTATTTTTCGCCTGTCAGCCAATGAATTTTTAGTTTCATTTTTTTTAATTTTTTTTCGTATTTAAAAAAAAGCATTATTAGCAAATATGGAATCAACAACACTAAGTTTCCCTGAAACTGCTCTAATAACGGAAACAATAAAAACTCTGTTGGCCAGTGTTGCCGGTTATACGATTCGTGAGTTAGTTGGAACGTTTTCTTTATTCTGCGAAGATACATTAGGGTTATTCCATAAGTTGGAACAAACCTATAGATTAGTGACCAGATGACCCAGACATATTCGAGTATTGACCGCATAAAAGCGAAGTAAGCCAGCAATATAAAAGCAATATATTTATAATAAATTTTACAGACAAAGCAATATTTAATTTCTTATTGACTTTCCAATTAAGAAAACAACAAACAATTTCGACCAGCCATTTACATACCTAGCGAAAAAGGAATAGACATATGATTATTTCTTCTTAAATAATTGTAATAGCGTTTCGTTTTATGAGAAAATAATGTATGTGCGATTGTTTGGAAAATTTATCGGTAACTTGATCTGGACGAATGTTGATGATCTAGACGACATATTTGTCTTGTAATTTGGTGAACGTTTCCGCCATAAAACATGCATGATACTTAGCATGTAAAGGGAATAAAGCGATTAGTTTCGCGTTAATTTGTGGTTTTATTGTTTGTTCAGTTACGTGCATGCCATCTAATTATCGATGTCTGTGACAATGCAGTTAGATCAACTCGAATGATAATATATGTACAGTTTGAAATGCCAGTGTTGCATACATATGTATGGATGTACTAGAAGATAACCTACGATGAAGCCAAGAAAAGATAACTCCTATACCTCAGCTAAAGCTGTTTACGATAGTTATTAACATTTTTTTTAATTAATACAAAGTTAACGTGTAACAGTATATTATATTAGACGAAATTATGTGACATAAACGTGTACATGTTTAATATATTGATCATACTTGTGAGTTTTGATTGATGCGATTATACATGTGTTTTCAAAAGATTGTATCAAATCTGTAATCGATAAAATTACTGTTTATTTATAAATATTTTTTTTCTTTTTAGGCTGCATAAATCATCAAGTAACGGATACAGTCCAATATTCTATAAAAAATTTTATTTTATTTTTATTATTATCAGTTTTACATCACAAAATCTATAAAGCACAAGAAAACTGTGGATTTAATGCACTATTTAGTAAATTTATGATACCTACATTAAACTCCGTGGACTCAATTGTAACCACTCTTCTCATTTGCTATACGACGTGACCCACAGGAAACTATCTAGGATTCGTATCTGGAAAAGTATACACGCTTCCAGTTATACCAGCGACTTATTTATTTCAAATGGAACATCCTACGTAGTATTGTATTTTTGAATTTTACAATTTTAAATTTATGTAAAATTTCCCGTACCTACATGCAACTGTATTTATTTAAAGTGTTAAGTTAAATCGCCAAATTTATATTTTACGCTAAAAAGTAAGATAATTTTCTGTGTGATTTTCTATATCTAACTATACGCCTTTTATTGTTATTTCAAAGAGTACCTTTTCTCTTTTAGTTTAAATATTTTAAGCTGGCCAAGACCATGAAATAAATAAGACAGGGAAAAGTTGAGTGTAGGCTTTCACGACCGTAATCCATTGTAGAAATGTCTTTCGGGTGATGTCGTGTAGTTAATATTCTTTTCAGTCTTGTCTTTATTGTCAGTCTTTAGAAATCTTCTGAAGAAGCTGACAGGATAGTCAGCGAAAAGTCAAGTTAAATATTAACTACACGACATCACCCGAAAGACATTTCTACACAGGGAAAAGATATTTTAAATAATCAACTTAAACAATATTTGAAAGACAAAACAGAAATGAGTTTTAAACTATATAAGGAACAAAATAAAATAGTTAAAACTCTAGTAAAAGAATCAAAACAAAAGACCTGGAATGAATTGGGAAAGAAGAAAATGATAGTAGGGCAAATCAAAAACTATTTTGTAAAAAACTGGAGAATTTCAAAAATAGTAAAGGAGTAGACACAATAACAACAAAGAACGTTGATGGAAAAATACTCGCCGAAAAGGAAACAGTTATGGAACCCTGGAAACAATATTTTTAAAATTTATTGGAGAGTGGCCGAGTGACAAGGGCAAAAAAAAGAAGAACAAGCGTTACATAATTCTAATGATGACCCAAATGAACATGAATTGGAAATTACATACGAAAAACTATTAAATGCAATTAAACAACTAAAGAATGGCAAAGCTCCTGGTGAAGACAAAATAACATCAGAAACGATTAAAAATATGGGTGAAGGAGCAAACTACTTTCTCTTGGAAATTTTGCATAAAGCCTAGAAGGAAGAACAAGTACCCTACAATTGGAATCTCGGACTCATGGTGCCGATATTTAAAAAGGGTGATAACAAAAATTGTACTAACTATAGAGGAATAACTTTACTAAACACTATTACTCTACAAACGTATAATGGAACAAAAACTCCAAATAATAATTGAACCAGCAATATTGGATTCATAGAGTGGCTTCAGAAAAGGAAAAAGTACAATGGACGACTAAAGAAGTTACCATAAGAGCAGAAAATGGTGGAGAATCAATATACATTACATTTATAGATATGGATAAGGCGTTCGACTATGTGCCACGTGAAAAGTTTGGAATAGTCTAGAAAATAAGAAAGTTGATAATAAATTAATCCGATATGTAAAAGGTGTATATAAAAATACTACGAAGCGAATAATCAGCAAAACATGAAATCGAAAAAATTTAAAACTAATGAAAGTGTAAGGCAAGGTAGTGGATTAAGTCCCTTACTATTTATAACATATATGGATGATTGTATATGGGATATAGAAATTTTTAAAAAGTCGATCTTTCGGAGGTATTTTTGCAGATAACGTCGTAATAATAGCGGGAAACCAGAAAAATCTGCAGTTAATCTAGACATATAAAATGAACTACTGGATAAGGGTGGGATGAAAATATAGAAAAGTAAAACCAAAGTTAAGACAATAGTCAAGAAAAAACAGGCCATGCATATCAAGATAAATGAAACGGAAATTGAACAAGTTAATTCATACCAATATCTAGGAATTACTTTGGAAGAATCTGGTAGCAGAGTTAAACAGCCGAATAGAAAAAACTAACAAACATTACTATGCCATGAATAAAAGGACAAAACGGTATATCGACCAATTCTTACGTATGGATGTGAAGCATGGATCCTCATCAAACAAGAAAAGAGCAAAGTCCAAGCAGAGGAAATGAAATGCCTAAGAATAGTAAAAGCGGTCACTAGAAAAGATAAAATACGAGTAGATCTGAACATCGAATGAATAACAAATTTCATTGAAAAAAGACAACTTGAATGGTGAGAATGAACAACAAAACGCAAGTAAAACAATTATGGATAACTAAACCGATGGAAAAGAAGAGAAGAGGAAAATAGAATGAGTTGAAAAAAAATTGTGAACTAATGAAGCGAATTTAGTCACCCCTACACTCTATGGATAGACAGCGGCTCTGATTCAAATACATTTTTGGTTGTGAATGGGCAAGCCCGACACCCAACGCACGGTTAACTTTCTTATGCCCAAATCTTCAATCAATATGCAACAAACACGCTCTAGGCAGATGTCCGTATCTTCTGCTATTTTTCTAACCTTAATTCGACGATCGTCTAGCACCAGTTGGTGAACTTCTCCAATGTTATCGATATTGATTACAATTTTTAGCCGTTTCAAAAGCTCATCGCCAACCAAACTGGTACATACGACCACGTTCTAGTTCATCTGCCTAAAATTTCACTATTGCAAATGATAGTGCAGAATCTTCATAAACAGCATCCGCCTCGGCTTTAATTCGCGTAAGCGCATTGCTTTTCAAATACAAGAATTTACGAATTAACGAAAAACTATTAAATAACAACTGAACGCCCAACATGGCTAACCTTTTCAAATGTTATAATTCAACGCATGCGCGATTATATTACCGAAATGATGTTTTACAAGTGACGCCATCTTCATGTTGAGGTTTAAAACTTTTCAAACCATCCTCGTATAAGAACGGTATGCTTGCCCTCGTATTCTTGACCAGTACAATTCATGTGAATAAATAAACAAACCAATACCAATGTGAAAACAATGACTAGGTATTTGATGCGATTATTTTTTCACATCTTTTACTACAAAAGCTCCCCAACAAAAATATTATCCTTTGCTCATATATTAATTAGTAAGACGACCATATAAGAGAATTAAACACGTTTATTTATTATTCATTTATAAGTTATTAAAGGTAATAAATTGAAATTGTTTTGGTAACCTCTTATGACAGTTTAACTCTTGTCCGCTTACACCTATATCCACACTGAGAAAAAAAAAATGGTTGAACCAATGCAAAATTAGCAATGCATTTTACTTGTTCATAGAACAGCAGCAGCAGCAGTACGTAAATATAAGAAAATTCTTATAAATTTAAAATGTAATAGGACTGCTTAGAAATGTTACTAGTTTATGATAAAATATCGTTGCTATGGTGAGCGTATTACCCTCAATCTGCTGCACACTGAGAAAAATGAACCACTTAGACTAACTGCCTAGAGAATGTCAAATCGTTTCTGGTTGGGTGAACTGATTTTTAATTATATGAAATACCAGCAGTATCTTTACTGAACATTGCAAAAATGTCAAAACAATTCAGTTTTTTCGAGCAAAATAGCTTTTATTTGAACAAAAAGCAATCTTTGAAATTTGTTGGACCAACTGAAATAGTAGTTTAGCCCAATATTGTTCTTTAATTTAACCTAAATGCGCATTCTTCATGGATACATTGGTGATTAGAAACGAAACATTGTTGAATTAAATTACATTATTTCACAGTTTTGAGATATTCTACGAACAAGTAAAATGCATTGCTAGTTTTGCATTGATTCAACCATTTTTTTTTCTCAGTGCATTTGCTCCGCGGTTACCTATCTTTAACAAATAGAACTTACAGTGACCCCGCTTAATGTGGCAACGGCTAATGTGATTATGTGCTTATTGTTATCATTTTAATCAAATATGAGCCTCCAATACACTGAAATATGAAAATGCGTTCTATCTTCTGTCTTATGGTATTTAATTTTGGATTAAATTAATGCCAAAGAAATTGCATTTACCCTGTAAAAATTACTTATTGCTGTATTGAATACAAACTTAGAGAAACATGACATGAACACGAGTATTTAAAATAATATATAACAAATTACCAAAACTAAGTTATAGAAATACAACAGATATGCTTGGTACCGTGTAACAGATACCACTATCTAAAGATTAAATTTTTACTTCGGAATTATGTAGTTTAAGGAACCAGTTATTAAAAGGCAAAAAGATTAGCCATTATTTCACTTCTATTTATTACTATCTGTTGGTTATTGTTATCAGAATGGCAAGGCCTCAAAATGATTACCAACTCTGTATATTAACATTACTTTTGTTTGACAACTGAACCTTTCTCTAATGGTGTGACATCAAAAAGAAAGCCAAATGTTTAGCTATCGTGCATCGTCGTCCGACCATTTCTATTTGAGGAGAGTTCATTTTGATATTACATGGATGTTCCCAGACAATTTCCTTCATATGCAATTAAATAGGGTCGACCGTTGTCCAGCATATCGTGGCATGGCAGTTGAGGACGGGCGAAAGGGCATCACGCGTGACACGTCGACGTTAACTCGGTGTTTGTAATGACACAACCCTTGTCGTATCGGTCAACTCATCTCCGAAAGTATCCTGCGCTAACCGCCACGGATGTCCATGGTCTAATTGTCGTAGCTTAGATATCCTCAAACTACCGTTCTACCACATTGGAAATGATAAGCGGCCATAAAATATGTTTCTGTACGGAATATGAATACTGAGCACATGAAAGTCCGTGGTCAAAACTAACTTTTTTTTACTAAATGGTGATTTTTGGTTCTAAATTATGCCAATTCATATGCAATTTAGTTATCGTTTGATGTTTGGGAAGAAAAGATAATAAAAGATAAAGTAAAAAAAAAAACACAAAGCATTGATCCGGTTGCATTCTTTTTTAAATGGAGGTCCTTAAACGGCCAAAAAATAATTCTCACAATATAGCTAAAAACAAGGTAAGAGGAGGCTTGTATTAATACTCTATAACAATACCGTACAACATATTAAGCACCCTAATAGCAGAACTAGAATTTTGACCTTGTCTAAAAGCAATATCCTGAAAAGGAACGGCGCGCACATATCAGGCAAGTTTATTCGCGAAAATTGTTTTTTTCTTATTGAAGTTGTTAGCAAAAGTGGTTTTGATTGTTAAAATAACTATTAGGAATCTATACTAGTTGTTAATATATTGAGATGTTTCATAATATGAACGTATTAAATGCTTGTACAGAAATTTTGATGAGTTTACATACAATCAGAGCCCCTTGTGAGTTGCGGGTGTGTGTGTATTATGAAATTCTTGCTGATACCTCCCTATATCCTCTCTTTATATGCCTCGGTCCTATTTTGAATATTCTTATCTTCCATTTTGCGTTTTTCTTGTTTTACAAATGTTTTCAAATTATTTCCTAACTTAAATACTCTTTGAACTTATTTTTACGATAATTTTTAAGAATATTTTCTATAAAACGTTGTCACAAAGTTTTAATTTCATTGATTAGCTTTCAAATACTTTTTCTGTCGGTTTATCCAAAGACTTCCATATTTAAACTAACTCTTAATGATTATGTTTACATATAGATGATATGAATTTTGATTACTTAATTCCAATGTGGATAATGTATTCAAGTTTTTTGGTGTTTTTTAACAAAAATTGTTATTACAAAGTAAATAACTTTGCACGTTTTGTAAAAAAAAAATTACAACATTAAAATATATCATCCTTAAAAGATCTGTGACCAATTAATATCCTTCCTTCACTATTTAAAATCTTTAAGAAAATAATTTTCGAACTGTTGTAGAATTATGTAGCTATTAATATAATTTCAGTCCAGGTTTAGACGTGGATTTAGTTGTGCTTTTGACTTTCATAAGGCGTTTGACACTATCAATCACTCATTATTACTTCATATTCTTAAGTCGATAAAATCAAATCAAGACAGCACCTCGTGCCAGATAGAATAAAATGAATATCCAAGATACTGACGCTTTTTACAATCAAGAAATAAACGTTGTTACTGGGATGGAAATAATTATCTAGAATTATCTAGAATCTGTAATCTGCAATTAACAAAGAGATTTGTTTCTAACTTCCATTTATAGGTTTTGTTTGTAATAGAATATTATTCCCTCTCAAGTTTACCTGCATTTAATTAAGCATGCAATATTAATCTCCTTTTCCGGTAGATTGTAAGAGAAAAATGAATATAGGCTAAAAAGTAGTAAAATAATTCATTATTGATAAATAAACAATGATATATATTACGTAGTTCTCTTTGTTTCAGCAAGTCGCAACGCCCACAGTTGTCAAGAAGATACTGAAATTTAAACAAGAAAATCCTGGAATGTTCGCGTGGGAAATACGGGAGCAACTGATATCGCAAAGGATCTGCGAACCTCATAATATCCCTTCAGTTAGTTCAGTAAATCGGATTTTAAGAAATAGCGGTGCTTGGCCCGATCCACCCGAATTAATTCACCACAGATCATCGCATCCAGGTAGCAGTATAAAATATGTACTTACTTAGAATAAAATTAAATAACATACAAAGTGCTAATATTTTTTGAATGAATTGCCGTGTTTTAAGCAACCTAACCAATAGTATACGTTCTCAAATTACTTATTTCTCCCCTTTACAGTTTATTATACATATTTAACTATTATCTGCAGCAATGTTAAGTAATATGTACTCTGCTTGTCCAAAAGTACGTTAATGCTCTTGTTATTTCTTAAACTAGTGTTTTTGTTGTTTTCCAACTAGCAAATTAAAGATCAAAATGTATGTCCTAATTCCATTAGAACCTTTGCAATAAAAGCATGTGTTTACTTTGAAATTGAAATTCCAACCATTGAAATTCTTTTAATATTAAAAGTTACGTCAATCTTACATTGCTCTTGGCGTCTTATATCATGAACTCCTATTTACGCTTTCCTTTTTTTTTTATTAATGTTCAAGAATATTGTTCAATATCATATAAATACATGTAAAGCTTAAAACAATTAAAGCGATTTAAGGAGATTTAAAAATTAACGTTAAAAATTAAAACAAAAACCCCATGAAAAATGGCTATATTATAAAATTGTAATCCCGACACCGTAATATTCGCAGAAAATAACATTCATTTGGGCCACCATGATCTCGTTCATTATTTAAAATTGAGGGCCGGTTTAAATTCGGCATAATTTTAAGCTATATGAGCTAAATTTTATGTTTGTTGTCAACCCGAAGAGAAAATGGAAAAACGACAAAAAAACTCATTTTCTTCTTTTACCTCTAACATCTTTATTTGGCCTTTCAGAGATAAACTAAAAACACATTCTCGAAGCCATTTTCGCTCTTCTATCTAATGGTGTTCTCGAAATTTTTATATAACATTTCGGCTTTCTCCGATCATCGTCCCCCTTTTCTATTTCTTGTCGGCACCATATTGGATTTTGACACAGTCAGAAGCAGTATATTTTTCTAATGTGAACCATGTAAACACATTGACAAAGGTTTTCGGTATTATGTTTTAATTAACGAAAGATACATTTCAAGATTAAATCAGGTATGAAATTTCAAAGTGTCAGTTATTGTTCATTAGTAACATAGAAATGTCCACCAACGAACAAAAACGAGTCATGTTAAGTGTCTTTTATTCATCGAACCGAAATACAACAATAGCAAGTGTAAGATATTTATAATTTAACAAGCATATGTGTGTCCACAGTCTGGTAATAATCTAAAACGACTGAAGTACTACAATAAATTAGTGGGAAGATTAGACAACGGCAAATAATTGTTAAACAAAATCATCTGATCAGTTGAATCTAAGTTAACCAATTCTAGAGTCTTTAACGGAAGAACGGAGCATTGTTGCGTAGTACAAAATTGCAGACAAAATAGAGCAAAGAGACGAAACAATGTCACTTTGGATTAAACGTTTAGATAGGGATATTGGGAAATTGTCTCACAGGGTTAGTGATGTATAAAGAAGAAAATACTTAAATCTCCTTCATACATACGTATCCAACATCATAGATAACAATATTCCATTCAATTAGCTACAGCATTTATGGTGGCAACAAAATGGGGCGCCGCTCACAATACAGCACTTGTGAGAAATTACTTAAGTCAAGAATTTCCGAACTGTTCGACTGAAAATAGCGAAGTTATTATATGACTGTCGAGATCTCCTAGCTGAAGCCCTGTGGATTATTTTTATACGGAATTGTTAAAAGTAACATTTATAAAGTTAATGTCCCACAAGTCATTGATGAACTTCGAGGGATACTCCGACATAATTCCTAGAAGAACCATACGAGGAGCAGTTGAAAATGCCGGAAATGAAATCCAACTGTACATTAATGAATACCCAATTATTTGAGCATTATTTTCATTCATTCTTACAAATAAGGTGCAACATTTACATAAATTTTGCAAAAAGACATTTTACCATTTATAAAATTCCTTGTTGGTCTTCATACAATTTTCTGTTAACTATTGTTATGTGGCTGTGGCCGTTCTAGGTATAATTGTAAACTTACTGGAAGCATAGAAAATTACTTGGACGAAATGAACTGTGCTTTTATATATACGCAAAGGAATATATTCTACAACCAAGAAAGTCGCTGTCTTGAAAAATTATTAAATTACAAAACGTGGTCGCTTGTCCAAAATAAGTGAATAGCTTTCTTACTACTTTCATTCAACTACAACGCATATTTTCAAAATAACTTTTGTTTTCTTAGTATAAAGGCTTGATTGGTACCAATTTGTGGAGCCACCCCCTCTTAATCTGCAGTTTACTCGAAAACCCACTTTCACGTCACATATGTACTTATACTACCCTATATGTAAAACATGTATTAATGCAAACAGTCTATAATTTTGTTGCAAGAAAAACTTATTTAATCCCAAATTAAATTAATGGCTTCAATTACAAGTCATGCCTTTCTTTAAAGCACCGAATATTTTCAGATAATATCGTACTCACAATCAGCTGGATATAGATTTACAAGAGAAAAAAATGTCTTGTGTGAAATAGGTTAACTCTTGGATTAAGCCAACATTCTAAATTCAAATCTCTTCCAATAAAGTAGTATACTCAAAAAAATCTGTTTTCTTGCGTATAGGCATTCCTCTTCTGTGTACTAATGAACGACATTTAAAAAGTTTGCCAGTTTGAAAGTTTATGGCTACTTTATTTGATCTTGAAATGTATTTTTTCGTGGACTAAAGGATAATATCAATAATTTTCGTTAACATGTTGTACATAGTTGAAACCAAAACAGAAGACTCTTGCTGATGGTGTCGAAATCCAATATAGCCCTGAAAAGAAATAAAAAAGTTGATAATGACCAGAGAGAACCGAAACGAAATTTTATTAGATTATTAGAAATTAGAAAAATTAGAAAAATTTCTTAGAAATTTATTTATTTAGATAGAAAATCAAAAGTGGTCTCAAGTATGTTTTTCAGTTCTCCTCTGCAAGGTCAAATAAAGCTAGTAAACGTAGGAAAAGAAAATTAGCACTTTTCGTTTTTTTAATCCCAATCGTCATTTGTTACATCTCCATCTTCTCTTAGTGTTCATAACAAAAATTAAGCGACTTTGGAAAATTAAACCTGGCGCTTTTTCTCCCATAATAAGCGAGATTCGCATGGTAACAGTCGAAAACGAATCGGCCTGTAAATGGAAAAAAATATTCGAGATTCGGAAAAGCAATAGTACGAATCGCTTTAGATTCTGTTCCTTGCTGATACCACATCATCTGCTAACAACCAGTATTTACAGTTTCCACTTATTTACACTTCTTGTGTAACACATTCCATGTAAAAGCAGCGTACTGACAGGCATTTTGAATCGACAAGAACAATATGATAAGGTAATTAGAGCGCACTTACTACAGCATTACATATAATTTAATAATAATCTTTTTGGAAATAATCGAACTTACTAAGAAAAACTATAAGACAATATTTTACATCTCTATGAAACAAAGTAACAAAAGCATAAAAAATGAGAGACTGCAATCATTACAGACATTCAAACTCGCCCCTTAGTTCTTTCCTACAAACTTTTAATAAAGTGCCTTTATCGATTTTCGTAAATGCCGCATAAATTAGAAAACAATTATAGCAAGGACTGCAGGATAACATAGCAAACAACACTGAAGTAACGGCACGCTTCATACCACACCAGTTAGTTAATTAGTCCGGAACAGTTCGAGTTCAATTTGTGATATAGATAGCACTTAACTTATTACTATTGCTCTAGAGAAACGCTGACTGTGTATATCAAAGATTACTTATTGTCTATTACTTATTTACTTTATAATGCGTACACCAATCCCATAATCTGTATTGTCAGTGTTTACTTCTGACCCAGCCTATCGAGGATGCCTGGATTATTATTATCAACCATATGACCCTATGGATAGCGACCATTCGGTCACAATGGAGATACACGCACCATTTAGTAACCATCTACCCATATATTATCTTTTAAGCGTAGAAATAAATTTTCCGTTATGAAATCGACTCAATAACCGCGCATATCGACGGAAAACACTTATATACATAAACTATATAATTTTTTTCTTGCCTCTCGTCCATCTACAATTATATCCAAGCCTATGCTGGGAATTATTTCGTGTGGAATTGTATCGACCAGTAATTTTCTTTCTTATCTCCTTTCCCTTAATTTCATTTATCCATGCAACTTCAATATCTATTCGAAGTGAGCACAATTTTCCTTCGTACAAACTGTAATGCGATTCTTTGTATCTTGTTGAACATTTACTGATATTTCTCGAGTAATATTTTGTGTTATGCATTGCCTTAAGAAAGTAAACAGAAAAAAAGATTATGTTTACATATTAGTTTTAACGAATATCTTCCGCGAAATAAAAGTTTGTGTTATATACATACTCTATGTTTGTAAAAGAGGAACTTATCTACCTAGCTCAATATTAATTTGCACATTTCACGATTCTGGAAGAATATACAGGTGTTCCATTAAAAAATTGAACTAGCTTGAATCGAGAATCCGACGACCATCTTGTAAACGCTAATTATTATGTTGTTGTAAACAAATTTTCAATTGAATAAAATTATTCTTTAAATTACTTAGGAAACGAATTATCTTCTTATCTTCTACCCACGCACTAAATGGACACATTGTATACAGATGTGATTGAAAAGTATTATTTTTCTTAATTATTGGCAGTTTTTTGCCTTTTTAACACAGTGAGAATCGATGTTTAGAGTGATATGGAGCTAAAGCGAAACGAATAATGAAAAAAAATGAATTTTCTGCAAAGAGAGAAAATAAACAAATCTAATTATTTCCTACAAATATTAAAACATAGAATTTACAAATGTAAATTGTACGTATTTTTTTCAGATTCTATCATGCACGGCGACATCTATCCAAAAATGTCGTCAGCTCACAGCGCAATATATTTCCCGACACTTCCTGAATCGTATTCCACCTGTCGACTAGCGGCGCTTCAGCATCAATTACACGTATCCACTACCACCGCTTCTAACGCTACACTAGACTCATCTAGTAGTAGCTGGTCAAACTTAGTCATTCCTTGTAAATCACTCAACTCGTCTGCAGATCGCTATAATCACTCGGCAGAAAATGAAATCGATATCGTAGCGACGGAAGAAGAAAACTCAAGAATATCAGAAGAAAATAAACCTGAAGTTAAGAAGAAAAATCCCTATTCAATTGAAGAACTCCTGAAAAAGCCAAGCAAACGACCAAAACAACTTCAAATAACGACTGTTGGAGTCCACCAACCCTTCGGAATTATTCTTAATAATTCGGATGCGGAATGTTACAGAGCGAACGTTAATAGTGATCATATACCTAGCGAAGAAGTTAAAATGTAAATAACGATAAAGAGTAGTGTAATATAACGAACAGTATTTAAATTAGATTGCTAAGTTGTCGTTAAGTTTTTAATTAGTCGTAGCTTCGATTGTAACTAAAGATAGTTAATGCAGTCAGCAGCATTGAGGCATTTACATTTTGTTGTATACACAATAAAATTATTTATTAATAAAAATCATGGTTTTTGTCCATTATATCAGATGCGCTACTTTTCACGTCCATACATTTGCAGCTAAAAAGATTGAACAATTTTCATATTATTAATAAATAGCATAAATTTATGAGAGCATTCAATGCGGACAATGTACTATTATTAATACTATAACAAACAAAACAGCTAAATATGAATATACTAATTTAATTTTATGTATTATAATAAACAGAATGTGGTGGCATATAAAACAACATATGCTTTGTGAGCTATTAAATTCTCACGATGTTTGATGATATTTCGGTATTGAGACATTTTAAAAGAAAACTTGCTACGATTGGAAATGGGCAGAAAATGGACGTGTAACAAATAACGTTCAAGATTAGAAAAAAAGAAATGAAAATAAATTATTTTTTTTCTTTTACTTCTGCCACCTTTATTTGGTCTTTGAGAGAGAAATTAAAAACACATTTCAACGCCACTTTCTATATTTTATCTACGGCATACTTCAAATTTTTATGACGTTTCGGTTCTTTCTGGCCACAATCAACTTTCTTATTT
Source organism: Oryctes borbonicus (assembly GCA_902654985.2). NCBI lineage: Eukaryota > Metazoa > Arthropoda > Insecta > Coleoptera > Scarabaeidae > Oryctes > Oryctes borbonicus. Next base: position 2,142,124 of record LR736867.1, on the reverse strand, counting down.
TTTATCGGTGCCATATAGGATTTTAGCATTTTTTCTCTAACCTCAACCATGTATAATATGTCAACAAAAGTTTTTGAAATCATGCTTTAATTAACAAAGAATACAACCGTCAAAATTGTTGTTCATTAGTAATACAAAAATAAGGTACACCAACAAAAGGAAACAAAATATGCTGAGTATCTTTTATTCACCAAACCGACAAACAATAGCGACCACAAAATATTTACATTTGTATCCAAAGCGACAACCGCCACTTCCTAGATCTTGATAGAATCCTGGTCGAGGATGAATCATTTGCCAAGCCACGTTATGTTTATGTCGGTGGTGGCTAATGGTAACGTAAATGGGAGGTCAAGGAGAAAGCTCCGATTCCTTCGCGTATGTTCGTTGAATATTGTGTACATTGTGTCTGATAGAAAAATATACGAGGAAATCGAAGTGTTATCCTTGACCGCCCATTCATACTACCGTCCTCAGAAATTTGGCCAAGGGAGAAAGTTTTACAATTAATATAATAAGCTTTTTGCATTCAAGAATCATATCATATTCTTAACAAGAAATTTAATTACGCATTATGTGACCCAGAGTACCCAATTACATTTCCACCCAATTATTGTAATCTATTTAGTTACGTCTTATCGACGGGTCCAAGCGGGTAAAGCTTCTATGACATCCCCACCTTCTCCTAGGGGCTCGTCCTGGTCCGGTCCGGTCTGACCGTCTAGAATGTTTTAGTACGATGGTAAATCAATAGGTATTGGTAAATGATCCATCATAATAACTTTGCATGAATAAGATTATTCCAGCAGACACATCGGTGAAAAATTAAATCTAGCTGCATCGTCGATAAAATATACAGTTCACCGATATCATAAAACCGTCACCGTCCAGATCCATCACGAATGACCTCTCCAGCAAATGATCATCTACTACCCTTAATAAGTGAAAGAAATCGCATAAAAGCTACACTAGAAGTAGCGAGTGAATTCAATCTCGGACGTCAGCATCAACGATTTCAGTTTCCACGGTCAAACGTCGGAATTTACACTGTCGTGCGGCAGCCCGTAAATCATTGCTACGCTGGAGTAACTGATTGAAAAGGCTGCAGTGGGCCCGAGAACGTCGAACTGGTGGAAAAATGTTTTATGGATCGATGAATCAATATTTAAAGTGTTCGGTCAAACCAAGAGGGTATTTGTGAGACGGTCCGCTAATGAGAAAATGCTTCCTCTGTGGCATTGTTTAATAACAGTTTGGGGTTAATCTTCTTACAGAACAGGGAACCAACACCCAATCAAAGGAATAATCGTTGAAAATTTCACTGTTATGCATGACAACGATCCGTAGCATACAGCCCGAATACACTCACGGAGTCTAAATGAGCATAAAGAAGTGAATATTTTATAAATTATAACATCGCCATCACAGAGTTCCTATTTCAACCCTATTGAGTTACTGTGGGGTGAGCTCGATAGAAGAGTCCGAATTGTTGGTCCTACATCCAAGGAAGAACTATGGAATATTCTCCAACAAGAATGGAGCAAAATTCCAGACGATACACTAAGAGAATTAATCAAAAGGTTGCCGCGTGTTGCTCAAGCTGTTCTAACTGCAAACGGTGAATTTGTTGTCGAGAAAGATATTTAAAAATTTCCTTAGTAATAAATAATACAAAATTAATTTTGCATTGGATTTTGATAGTTGTTATCCTTTACTGTTGTTGCCTTCTACTTTGTGTGTTTTTACAAATTTTATGTAAATCTTGCACCAAGAAATGAAAATAACAATAACAGTAATAATAACAAAACTGTAAACCAACATTTACTCTAAATATTCAAATAACTGGCAATTTTCATTCCGGCTTTTGTTGCCACCATAAAAGCTGTACCAGATTTAATACAATATTATCTAAAAACTTAAATAAGTATGTGCGAAGAAAGCTTAAGTGTCTTACCCCTCCTTTTTTTCTTATGTTTCATACATAACTGATCCTTTGAGACGACTCGTATTGCACAACAGTGCTCCGTATTTCTGTTAAATTCCAGAATTGGTAAATTTTTATTCATCTGGCTGAACGATTTTGTTTAAAAAGACAGAATTGCTGTATTCTAGTCCATGGTTAAAATCAGAAAAAAGATTCTACCCGACGTTGTCAAAATTCTATATGACGCCGATAAGAAATAAAAATGTTATTAATGGTCAGAAAGAACCGAAACGTCGTATAGAAATTGCGTGCTATTAGATAGAAGAACGAAAGTGGCCTTGAAGATGTGTTTTTAGCTTTTCTCTGCAAAGCCAAGTATAGGTGCTAGAGCTAAAAGAAAATTACCTTTTTTCGTTTTTTCAAAAAACTCATTTGTCACACGTCCATTTTCTCTTCGGGTTCATAATAAACACAAAATTTAGCAACTTTATCAGATTTAAACCTACTCTCTATCATTAATAAATAATAATAAGGGAAATTCAAAATAAATCAGCCTCTATAATAGATTCTTTCAAACATACATCGACATCTATTTTCCTAAGGCACGTCGAAATTAAAGTACTGTTAATCTTTTAAACGGTATTTATTCTAAAAAACTTATTCGCATCTGAAATGTAGAGTACATAAACCTGAATCAGAGTCTTGCTAAATTGACGGACAGACGAGAAGCCGTATATAAGACTCATGAGACGAGCCACCCAGATGTGATAAAAGGAGAGCAAAATGTAAATTTTATTGCACAAATTATCCCTATTTTCACATATTTTATCAGAAATTATCATTCACTTGATTATAGGGGTAATTCAACCCCAACAATATCTCCTACTTATACGAAATAATATTCCACAAAGAGGACATACGCAAATTCATTTATTAGTAGAGATGACAAAGGCAGGTGCAATTATTACTTTTTTGCAGCGACTAGACAGACTCGTGTTTTGTCGACTCCCGGGGAACCAGTAGGCAACACGAACCCTTTCTTATGAGACGAATAAACATGAGCCTATCTAGTCGCTGCAAAAAAGTAATAATTTCACCTGCCTTGGTTATCTCTATTTATTAGTACGTAAAGATAATACAATAAAGTAAGATCAAGGTGAAAATAATAAAAAATATTTTCACAAAGTTCTCTTTAATAATCCATCAATGAAAACAACCGATTTCGTGCATATTGCATATCATCGGGTCAGCTACGAAAGCAATCTAACATTGTTTGAATTGGTTTAACAATAATAAATTTTTATTAGTATTTGAATCTGAATGAAGCGCCCTTTATATACTTTATACCCAGTACGAAACGATTGCAAATCACCTAATCTCCACTGGTAATGTATCTGTTCAACAAAGTCAATTCGTTAAGCTTTTGGTCATTTATATTAAGAACAATCTAAGCTGAGAAACCCATACGCGACACTTACATATGTACAAAATTATCTTCCATCTGCAGGACACAGCTGTAACTCTTGTTTAATTGCAAATCATGTTTGTATTTACAGCTAAAAAGAAAGAGCTGGCTTTTTAATGAAAAAAGACATTTTGTGGTTGATTTAAAAGTAATATGTTTTGAAGCACCACCGACACAAGTATTGGTTTAATTTTTCAAAAATAGCTGAATAAAAACTGATGAGCTTCGTTAAGTTGCAAGGTAAGTTAAACATTCACTCTAAAGTGTTGAATGAACATATTTTTAATTGAATAAACACATAAATATGCAACAACGTGATTTTGTTCGATGGATAAATTCCTTTCTCTCAGTATATACCGATAATAAAATAAAGGCATTTGTAGTATCTTCAATAAATATTTATCTAATACAATCTACAAACACCTTTTTAATATAATATGAAAGCTCAACATAATAGTTCCAATGAAAAATAATGAAATGCATTGATATTTATGCGGCAGAGATAAAAAACTGAAAATATTATGGCATTGTGAATTGAGCGCACGGGCCTTCAGTAACTGCGACTTAGATAGATCTATTATGACAAAATGCCCTTATATGTATGTATTAGAATAGGTGAAGGCTTTTGATAAACCGTAATACTACTCTAGCATCTTCTTTCTTCAGTTCAGTAGATGTCAGAAATTGTTTACTGAAATCTTGTTGTCGAGTGCGACTGATGACAACAGATTTAATCTTCAGCTTTTCCTAGATTGAATAGGTGATATTTTAGGACTGCATGACCTGTCAGAAATCCCACCAATTACCTAAAGTCACCTTTATGCGGGCCTGAATACTTTCGCCTGTTTTTGTCCTGGAACATTTTCCCAGTACGAAGTTTTTGATTGTCCTCATACGTTTTAATTATTTGATTGATTATCTCTTTTGTGGGCTACAGAAAGGGTTAAGACCGATGAAGAACATATTCGCTGCTTCTCTGGCCAGCTTGTTTGCCTTTTCATTACCTTCGATCCCTTGGTGGTTTGGGACCCACCGCAAAGTATCGTAGTTTTTGTGTCCCAATTGCCTTAAATTGTGTATACATTTGTGAATCAGACCAGATTGGTATGCGTAGGGCTTGATAGCCTTTAGAACTGTCTGACTGTCACATGTTTGCGCCTGGTATCCCTATCTTGAGGTTCTTTATGACGCGCAAATTCGAAACAGACATCTCTGCTTGAAATATGTTGGCGTGGAGTCCTGTAGGCATTTTAAAATGGTAGTTAGGCCCACTAATGCCTGCATCTGTTCTAACACCTTCTATTCTAGAGTCATCCCTGTACTATGCCAGGGTACCCCTTCTCATATTTTCCAGGAATTACGAACACCAAGTTGTCAGCGTACCCTTGCACCTCATGTCCGCTGGAAGTCAAGTTCTGTAAGAAATCTTCTACAACTATACACCAGATCAGAGGTGGCAAGACCCCTTCTTGAGGACAGCCTCTGTCGGCTATAATTGTTGTCGTTTCTGATCCCAGCGTGGCGCTTATACGTCGACTTTGGAGCATGGCTTTAATACATTTTTTAGACGACGGGTGAAATCCTTTGGAGGAGGTCGCTCTTCCAATCTGCTAGTAGCATGTTGGAGGGCTGTTGCTGTTGATTTTGACTACTAATAGACATGTTGATTGGGATGAAGCGAATTTGCTATGAGCACTTCGTTCCTTAGGTACTGGTCTAGTACATTTTCCATTCCTTTAAGCAGGAATGACGAGAGATTGATAGCTCCGTACGGTTTCGGCCCTGCGGCTGATAGACTTCCTCTTTCAGGTATGTATACCACATTAACGTCTCTCCGCCACATTGGTATATAATGAAGCTGTAGCTGGTTTTGTATAAGTGAACAAGAATTGGAAGGATAGCCTCTATGCCTTTCTGCGGTAACATTGGAAAGGCGCCATCTTCTCCAAGTGATTTGTAGGGTTTAAATGCCATCTTATTCTATTGGTTAAGATTTTACTTGTTAGACTTCGTACCTCCTTTGGTGGACAACTTGAGTCCATTTCAAAGTGGTAGTCTTTGTAGGTTGAAAAATGAGTATTTAGCAATACCTCTAATGCCTCTCTGGAATTCCCTGTAGCTCTCTGAAGGTGCCCGAGTTCATTTACATACTCTTTGGCTAAGACTTTTTGCAGACGTGCTGCTATTGGCGCGCTGTCAATGCTTTCGCAAAAGCTCCGCCAAGTTCTCCTCTTGGCTCTGTTCCACCAAGATACTTTGTTCCTGTGCCTCTTCTGTGTACTGAGGTAGCCCGCAAATGCTTTTTGTATTAGGGACCTCAGCTGGATGGAAGCTATTTCTAGGTTTTCATCTGCTTCCTCCTTGATGTGTCCGTCGTAAGAACACCAGTCAGTTTTTCTTGGAATTTTTATGGTGGAAGTTTGCTGCGTCTTCGCCTCTATTTTGAGCATATGGGCAGTTACCCCAAGCTTGGAAAACACCACAGATCGGGGAATACCGCTTGTATGTATGTATCATTCAGCTCGTTGTTAGTTGTAAGATAACAACTAGTTTGTAAGCCAATTTTGCACCGAAAATAAGCATGGACCGCAAACTGATCTGTGTACACGAGCACATAAAAATAATTACAAAAAATTGCTACGTTAGTTGGTCAGACATATTCAACAATCCAAGAGATAATTAACAAACATAAATATGAAGGAACTTTAAAAATAAGACAAGTCAAGGTAGAAAGTAAGAAAGGCGGACGGTCTATTGTATGAGAAATTTAAATTAATCCTAAATTAAGTGCCACTAAATTACGAACGGAGATTGGGGCTATTATTAAGAAAAAACAATGGTCGAGTGTGTCGACAATAACCTTTGATTTCCAAACGAAATCGCACAAAACACATTGTACAGGACGGCGGTTCCGTCCAATATAATGGACAAAATGAGGTATCTTGAGAAACTCAAGAAAAAATAACTGCTCCAAAACTTGGCATGCCGCGGATTTATTATTTGCAGCAAAGGCAAAGCAAATGCACAGGTAGTGAAGCAATGATTGTTGTACTACATACTCCACCTCAATCACCGGATTTAAATTCAATTGAGCATTTATGGACTGAAGTAAAACAACGTATGAAAAATACGTTGCTTTACTTCATCCTAACAACAAACTGGAACTGAAGAATTATGTCCTGAAAGTTTGGAAAAATATTCCGAAAGCAGTGTCAGGTAAACATCTTGAATCTATCCCACAACGACTACAGGCGGTTATAGACGCAAACAGATACAATATCAAGTACTAACTGAAGAAATTATCACTCTAGCATGAATTTCATTGTATCATTACATGTATTAAAGAATTATTTGTTGTTTATATTATTGCATATTTATTGAAGATAATATAAGTATTTTTATTTTCTTATCGGTGTAAGCTCAATTTTCTGAGTAACTGTATATTATTGCTAACAATAATCCAGCAAACGCTCTAACATATAAACACCAAATAATGAAAATGTTGTGTTAATGTAAATATGACATTGATTGGTATCAATGTCATATTTACATTAACACAACATTTTCATTATCTTTTTATTTGTTTGATGGTTCAAACAAAACACCTAATAGCGTAAACATTCCCATACAACCCGATAACATAAACAATCGTTGGTGATGATCAATAAGAGCGTTGTTGCTATAAGATGATGCACCAAGTCATCCTTCGGAGGAACAACTAAAGAGCAAAGACGGATCAATTTTTGCCATATATATGTACATACACGCCGTTCAACGTAACTCCGTTAATTCATGAACCATGAGGTCTATTCTTGAATGCGTACTAATAAAATTGATCACATTTGAACTCACGTACCCTCGAAATATCATATTCTCCAACAAACTAAACTAAAAAGACTAGCTAAATTTATGAGAACCCACAGCACTGATATTTCAAGGATATATTCAAATAATACATATTCTGACATATTTATTTTTAATCAATAAATTATTTATATCTTCAGACCTTTACCTTTATCGCGGGAGATTAAAATTTACGATTATGTTGTTCTGGGCGACGAATAGTGAACAAAAATGTGGCTCTTATATAGGATCATTATTTAAATTTTCAATTACTTGTTGGCAAAACTGTAATCTTCCCTTCCTCTGAACTTGTATGGGCCCCATTGCAGCAGGTACTAAACTACTTTCCCGGTTATTGTTTCTACTAATACAGCTTTTTAGATGTAGGCAGCCTGCCAAATGAATCAGCTGAAACCATAGAATTATCCTCAAAATGCGCGTTTATATGCGAGATTTAAAATTATTTTAGGGATCTACACTCTCATAAAATAACGTTTAAAAAATTATAACTTTGGCATTGGTCCCCACTATGGTACAATCATAGCAATACAAGATAGCTTAGTTTATTTCCAGCGGTAGAGATAGTGCTAAACTTGTTTCCTGTGCTAGATTCGTATTTTTGTCCCCAACATCAGACACTCCATGTAATTATGAGATTCTTTGAAAATCCCTTTTCAGAAACATATTTATGGTTTGTCCATTCATTGATGTCTACTTTTCGGTCACAAATTTAGCTTTTATGAAACAAGGAAAGAATTCCTTAATACAAACTAGGATTATATCGGAAAATATGAAGCAAATTATTCGCGAAGCAGATGGTCAAGATGTACAATATAAATTTTATCTTATCTTATCTTATCTTTAGTCATTAGTTATAGTATTCTATTTCGCACATAATGCACCGTTTTTTTTTCCAAATATAAAAATATAAAACCTAAATGTTTGTCGTTTTATTGAATTTTGTCTTTCATTCCGATTGTCTCCTTTTTAACTTGTTGTCCAAACTTTCTTATTCTGTACATCTATGTTAATTTCAACTGCATATATAGTTAGACAATACAAAGCCGAACGCGCGAAATGTAACACCATTTACAACTAAATAATTGCTCGTGAAAAAAATTCTGGAAGGTTTTATAATTCATGATTATCAATTACTTCACAAGCTCTTCATATATTCATTTGCTTGCTTATTTCAGCCCAGATACGATTTACACAATATTCACACAATTATTTTAGATAACAAGTACAATATCAGTTTTGAACAATATACAAGTTTTCAAGTAAGTTGCATTAAAAATAATAATAAATTGTTATCTTGGAAGTCGGTGATATACGATCGGACATAATAGAAGATTGAGTAGAGAGAATTAAAGCATTTATTGCTGGCGGAATTAACAAAAATTCGCTAGTTTAAATAATTTTGTTCGAAATATGGAAAACCACGGACAAAATTACTAAGGTTGTATTGAGACTGCAACTACCGAGCGAGAAAGAAAAACTATTCTACGTGAAGCTTCTAATTCCTGTTGTACTGCCACAGAAATCAAGCAAGCCGTACAACCTACGGCCAATTTGATGATTGTACAAAGAATAACTAAAAAATGCGCACATCACAAAGAAGATAGACTAAACTTTGCGAGGAACCATATGGACTGAATTTATCAGTGACAAATAGTTATTTTCACGAACGAAAAATTATTCTGTCTGGATGGATCTTTTTATTATTTTCATGTCCTGCGAAAAGTAGAAAAGTTTGCGGCTCGTTATCATTTCAGGCAAGCCGGGGTAATGGTATGGGGGCATATTTCTTCTAAAGTTGCGGTACACCTAGAAATTTCAAATGGTATTCAAAATGCCCAAACGCACAAAGACCTATTAATAAGAGTGAAATCCATTATTAATAGGACCATGGGAGGTTTACCATGGATTTTTCAACATGATCACGTTGTGACTCATATCGCACGAATTACTATTACCTGGTTTGAGGGCCAAAATGTTGAATTTCTAGAGTAGCATAGGTCATCATCCGATTTAAATATTATTGAAAATGTCTTGGGATGGTTTGCGAAACGACTAAATGGCAATGGTAACAGTACCGTAACACGATACAATCAAGTGATGTGATAGAGGCTGCTTAAAACGTCTACTCCAAAAATATTTAAACACTTTGTTCAATTCGTTACCAAACCGAATACTTGAGGTTATAAGGATGGAAATCGCAATCACTATTAATGTTGTTAAGTTAATTCGTTACTGGCACAGTTTTCAAATATGCAGTTTTTCCATACACAGAACATGAGTTTTCCTTATTTGTTTTCTTGTGAGGCTATTCAGATGTAGCGGCGGCTATACCAGCTTTCTTAATAAAATTGCGATGTTAAAAATAATTTCTAATACTTTGATTTAATGGTAGTTTCAGGTAACATAACAATAAAAATACTATACTTGTTTTATACCCAAAATAATTGTGTAAATATTGTTTAAATTGCATCTCTTTCTTGTGAGTCTAATCAGTTGACACGCAGGGTGTACAAACTAGTGTACGATCAAGAATTATTTAGGTCAAGGATGGCCATGAAAGAAAAATATTCTGTCTTTGATTGTACCTTTAATTCTAACTGATTTTACTCTCAAATTTTCCCTAATATTTTATAAAGAAGTTCGATTATAATCAACGGTAATAAAAAGAAAACTTTAATTTGCATTGGCCACAAAAGTTCTAAAAATCTTAATCTTCTTCATGATGCAAGTTTATTAAGCAATTATCAAAATAATCACGTGCACCATCTTGCTGAAAATAATGGTGCGGAGTTCATCACGTAATTGATGAATAAATTCAACTAAGATGTTATCGTTCAGAGAAGTGCGGTCGGTTGGTAAAAAACATGAAAAGGTTACAGAAACAAACGAAACTAAAAACAAAATGCAATTTTATTGTATGTACAGGTAAAAAAGACAAAAAGAAATAAATGAAAAGTTATTCTGGCCTAATATAACATACTGAACATTATATCTTTTTTTCTTCGCAAAAACCTCCTTTGCTGTTAATCACCGCTCGAACTATTTTAGGCATTCTTTCGATAAGGTTTGTTAAACTGCATTGTGGAATATTAATCCATTCATGTTGCAGAATATTCCGTAAATGTTCTTGTGAAGTTGGGCATATTTTTCGGATCCTCCTGTCCAGTTCATCCCAGAACAACTCTATAGGGTTCAAATCTGGGCTTTGTGGGGGCCATGTCATTACTTTCAGGGTGTGCTGTTCTTCTTGCTCCTTTAGATAGCTCTTACACACTAACGTAGTGTGTTTTGGGTCGTTGTCATGCATGAATATAAAGTTACGGCCTATTATACGCAATCCTGATGGCACTGCATGATTCTGGAGTATTGTAAAATAATTTTCCTTCCTTATTACACCCTGCACTCTGCATAAATCTCCCGTCGCAGTAAAGGAGAAACATCCCCATACTAACACAGAACTACGCCCTTGCTTCACTGTAGGCACAATGCAGTTCGGGATCACTTTTCGGTTTTAGATCTTCGGACATAAACTCGTCGATTTTGCCCAAAAACCTCAAACTTTGACTCGTCACTCCAAAGCACGTATTTCCAATCATCTAGCGACCAATCTAGATGAGAACGGGCCCACTGTAGCCGTTTTGCTCTGTTGTCCCGACGTAATAAGGGTTTTCGAATGGCAATGCGTCCATGAAGGTCCGTTTGTTGAAGTCGACGTTTTACCGTACTCGCCGAAGCTTGTTCTTCACGGCCGCGATTGACTTCGGCTGCTATTTGTGGCGCTGTTAATTTTCTATTGCGTTTGCTTAATAATACAATTCTCAAATCTTCAGCTTTTGTTGCTTTCCTAGATGCTCCAGGACGAACACGATTTTATATAGTTCCAGTTGTCCGATATCGCTTTATGATGTCATTTACTGTTGAACTTCTCATATTTATTTTTTCAGCAATTTGTCGCCCCGAATATCCTTCTTCGAACAGCGTAATAATGCGTGAACGTTTTTCTATATTGGTAGGCTTGTCATGTGAGATTTTGAAGTAAATTTTCTTAAAACTTTCGCGCAAAAACGACAGACGCACACCAACACACGTTCAACAGTAAAATGAAGCAGATTTATATCTTTACGCCTGTGATAAATAAACAAGAATGATACTGCGGTATATTTCCTAAATGTATTGTTCGTTAATAATCCCCAAACGACCCGTTTCAAAAGATCGGTTCTTCTGAGAAATTCTTGGAATGATAATAAAAGGGACTTTATTGTGGTTGTCGCAATATTTCTACTTTACATAATAATTTATGGCTTTAATCCCTTAGAAAAGAGTCTATGCTTACTATTTTTCTAATTTTATGTATTAATAATTGTACACAGTGTGATATAATAGATTTTTATTGTATGACCGAACTTCACTGAACGGCAGTGTACATTTGAGCATTAACAGCAAGATTAAAAAACGCAGGTCCAATGAATTCTTCCCCAAGAAACCGCTATCCAAACGACAAGTTTTCCGGGACATAGTGGAAATTCAGAAAAATTATGCGCGCTGAGAGATCAAATCCAGCAAGTCGTCTTTCATTAAATTATTAACAGATCATTAGTTGTACTCAAGACATCTGGGATGGTCTGCTGGCACAATTGCATCATAGGATTCCACTTTATATGAATGCAAGACTAAATCCTATTTAGCAATAGTTCTGTACATCCCAAACGAAAGTCTGTTAGAGATTTTGTAGTCTTCTTCCATACGTTCGCAAACGTCGTTAACGACTTCTTTTGTACGAACTAGTTCCAGTTTTACGAAAAGCATGAACGCAGCGATTAAGACAATTATAAAATGGATTGCGAATGATAGAAATGTCTGAAAAATACTCCTAAAACACTGAGTATTTTCCCAGTTTCAATTGGCTCGTACACCAGTTACAGTAGCAAACACCGTAGTCGAAATGTTTTGAAAAATATATTAAATTAAATTAAAAACAGATTAAATTTTTGAGATTGTCACTTTTGATAAATAAGAAAGTAGGTACAGACAGGTAGAAATATAGCATTACTTTAATGCCTAAGTTTAATCCATCCAATATCTACCTACGACAACCTATCGAATGTAATAAGCGCCTGCAAAATATCCAAACAAAAATGTATTACTTGAAAATAATCTTGAAGTGCAACATATTTCTTAAATTAACGACGTTAACGTAATGAGTGCGAATAATAGAAAGAAATGAGTATCTTTATATAGATTTGTTTAACAATCCAAACAATAATATTAATAAACAATAAGTTGACTGCATTAGCTTTCTATTATTAGAAATGTACACATAACTATGTATGTTCCTTCTTCACACACATATATACTCCAATCCAACAAACACAGTTTCCATTTTAATCTATTAATATTGGTTGTAAGGTGCTGATTACATAGATACATTTGATTTCACACTTATACGTTTTTAAGTATATTTATAATAAATGTAAAATCGTCAAATCAAACGTACAAAAATTATACTATTAAAATGATAAAATAAATAACAACAAGAATTGGTTTAAAACGTTTATTTCAGACAATAAACCATAATATATATACGGAAAAATGCTATCTTAAGCAAATTCTAACTACTACATGATGGCTACTTAGATATTAGAAATTACTTCTTGGTGTGACCAGCATCTGCAAAAAGAAAAAAGGTGTAAACCACGTACATTACGTTCGTGTACATTAGCATTACGAATACTTCAAAACAAAATACAACCGAATTAATCTTGAAAATGCAAAGGAATTACATATTTAGGATATCATTTCAGACTTAATTTGTTCAATATCTACAATTTGGAGAAAAACTAAATTTTTACTTACTTCCAGAGCCCTCGCGGCTACTTGCGTAGGATGGATTATTGGGATTCATTTGATTGGAATGATTGTCCGCTGCGCTCTTGTAGGCTTGATTATTGGGATTGGACTGGTTAGAATGATGGTCTCTTCCTTGCTTATCCATTGCAACACGTAGAAACAGGAAATAATGAAGATGTAAAACGATGTATAATTTACAACTGTGCAATTTTACTCCTGCTGCACTATTTATACCTTCTGAAAGTCATAATCACTTCCCACTCTATTCAAATCTTCCCACTTCCCACACTAATTTGCATGGCTTGATAACAATTGCGTTTTCTAGAAGTTTCCATGCAAGCATATTTACATACACAGTGTAGATACATATAGGTATACGTATCTATATTATCCTATACCGGATGTTCATTTGAAAACTTCCTACTCTAAATTTCTAGAGATCTGAAAAATTTTCTAAATCACGTAAGAAGTACTATCGAGGGGGACAACTTTTTATGCAAAAATTGACACACCCACTTTAACCTCCCACCTCCGAGAGCTACCCCTTTTAAAACTCTTAAATGGAAAGGGGTATCGAGTAATACCTCATTTTAATGGTCTTTTGAAACAGAACATTTTGGCGTTTAGTTTTTTGAAATTGATCGATTCGTTTTTGAGATTTTTAAGAAAATCTTTGTATTTCTAATTGGCCAATCTAATTTAGAAACATCGGAACAAAAACCAATATTAAAAACGTTTATACATTTCTCAAAATCAAGAAAAATAAATAACCTTATGGTTATTTCAATTTTAAGTTAGGTTTAGTGCAGAATACTTGTCATCCTGTTTGCATTTGTATTTAATAAACAAAATTACATGTTTTATGCCGATTTTGCTTTCGTTGTTTCAATTTTTTTACAGAACAACGAAAAACAGGCAGTAGCATAAAAACCGGATACATCAGTTTTTATTCCAGTGCTCCTCGTTTGAAAATACATTCTATGAAGCTTTGGTATAAATTGTTATTTGGTGTTATCAATCCAAAGTTATTTAAGTAAAATAACAATAACGGTTCACAGTTTGCAAGAAAGGGTTGAAATTGTACTGATTTATGGAGCCGAAAATCAATGTGCCCGACGAACTGTTGCAACAATTAATGAAAGGCATCCGGATAAGATCACATCTCATAGATATGTTTTAAATCTTATTGACAAGTTTACTCAGACCGGATCTGTTGCAAATGTAAAACATGAGCAGTCCAGAGTTCTAAATATAGCCGCTCAAGTGAAAGTCATTTCGGCATAAATCATAGTACTTCATTACGCCAGATTTCTGCGGCAACTGGAATTTTCTTGGATTCTGTTAACTGTTTTAGTTAGTGCTCAGTTAACTGAAGACGATTTTGACAGAAGAGTAGAGTTTTGTGAACAGATTAACAATAACAATGCATTTGTAAGAAATATCTGCTTTAATGATGAATGTACTCTTTATTTATTTAAATTTCTAAATAAAGAGTAAATTATTATATATTATACTGCAAATATTGGAGTAACGAAAACCCTCATCTGTATGTAGAAGGACACACCCAGTATCCTGATAATATTAATGTATGGGCAGGCATCTTGGAAGAACAAGTGATTGGTCTATTGTTTTTCAAATGGAAATCTAGAAAAAATAAAAGGCGAAGCACATTTGGATATGTTGGAAAATACTATCAATCCGCTAATTACTGACGCTCTCGAAAATAAACGGGACAGTGATGGAAATATTCTACTTGATATGGATGAATCACATTTTCAAGAAGATGGGGCTCCTCCTCAGTATGTTCTTCTAGTACGGCAGTGGTTAGACAATGTATTTCCAAATAAATGGATAGGACGAAGAGGATGTATAGAATGCCCAGCCAGCTCGCCTGATTTTCTACGGGGTTATTTAGAGTCTATCGTATTTGCCCCTCTACCTCAAATTTGGAAGAACTTTGTCAGAGAATTACTGCAATCTGTCGTGGAATTCAAAGGGATATTTCTAAAAGTGTAGGCCGCAGTTTTGAACAACGGCTACACCATTGTTTAGCGAAGAACCGACAACATTTTGAACAATTATTAGATTGATTTTTTCTCAAAAAAAAAATGAATTCTTAAATAACTTTGAAAACAAAAATAAAACATTTTAAGTAGTTAAAGTGTGTTTGAGTAATAGATATTTAAACCTAAAACAAAAAAATAACAAAATAAGAATAAAAAAAAATCCGAAACGAATTGATCAATTTCAAAAACCTAACCGCCAAAATGTACTCTTTCAAAAGACCATTAAAATTGGGTATTACTCGATACCCCTTTTCAATCAAGATTTTTAAAGGGGTAGCTCCCAGGGGCAGGGGGTTCAAGTGGATGAGTCAATTTTTATAATACTATAATACTTCTTACATATTTCAGGAAATTTTTCATAAATATAGAATATTTGTGAAAAATTTAATACAATATAATACAATGTTATTTTTTAGAGAATTTAATACTGTCGCTTTAAAGCATGATTAAGCGTATGTACGAATTGCATTAGCGATCACAAAGCGCAACATGCTGAAATTTTAAGATTTAAAAATTAAACAGCATAACATTTGGCATTCTGTACCACTCCACACCGTAAGAATACCAATCAGAATATAAAGGCTAATTGGTCCGAATAAGTCTATGAAATCTTAGAAAACGTTAATATTTTAAGGAAAAATCATATTCGTTAAACTGATCGAGTCCATCTACAGACTGAGGTACTTACTCATCATCTTTTTTTTTTTACTACCAAAATACCAGAGGACACTAAATTAGAATAATTTTATAGAAGCGTTTATGATCTTATGTGTTGGACAGTGGTGAACACTATAGTTGACGCAACATATACCGGATAATTTATACTAGGAGGCAAAAAATATAAATTCGTGTTTAAGATTGGATTCTAAGCAAAAAATTCGAAATAATGTTTTTTCCGATTGGCCTTTGTTTTGGAGACATCAAGACAAGAACTTTTCTGAAGTTATTATTCATTTTCCTCCATAACATTAATAAGTAATGGAAATTGTTTTAAAACAAAAGACGTGTCGATACCTTGGGTAGTGTTCTTAATTATTAGCATAAAAAAGATACAAATTTTATCAAAAATACAGTTCTGCAATGAAGAATATGCCAACATTCTTTTTGTTTATGGCTTTTGCAATGGCAGTGCTTGTGAAAGTTGTCGGGAATATCAATGAAAATGAAAATGAAAAAAAATGAAAATTTCCGAATAGACGTCAGTCATCTCGCTCTGTATTTTCCGATGTTATCAAAGACTGCGATAATGTGGAATTGACAATCGTCATACTGGTGGTGTGAATCTACGATACAACGTTACAAAAAAAGAAGAAGTAATTGATATAGTGCTTGACGAATCAGGTATCAATACCAGAAGAATTGCAAGTTTCTCAAAACTTCATTTGGAGGACTTTAAACAGAGAAGTGTTGGGTATCCATGACTTACCAAAGATTGGCATTTTCGCGATGGTTTCTCGAATTGGGGAGCAAAACTACTTGAGACGGTATCAATAGCTGTCATAATGAGCATGTACAGCATGTACAAGATCCACGCGCATTTAAAAGACATCGCACCACAGATACGTGGTGTGGAATTTTCAACGATCGTCTACTGCCAATACAAATTCTGCCGCATCATTTAAATGGTGCGTCCTACTTGGAATTGTTCGATAATCAGTTGCACGAGTTATTAGCAGATATTCCGCTTGCATTGCGTTATATGATGTGGTATCAACACGATGGTGTGCCACCGCATTCTGCAAGAGTTGTTGTAGTATGGCTAGACAACTATATTAATGGAAGGTTGAAAGATAGGAGCGGTCCAGTTCAGTGGCTTGCTTGAATTTTTATTTCTGGGGCCACATAAAACAACTACTTTATACAGACTAAATTCGCAATTCAAAGAATTATGAATGCTGCATTTAAAATTGAAAATGAACAAGATTTCCCTGCACTTTATAATTCAGTGCGTTTCCAGACTTGCTTCGCGGCTGGCGGTGAACTTTTCGAACATGAATTGTAAGTGAAAGTAATTGTTTTGCTTTCTGCATAGCCGTTACTCCTCCTAAGCTCCCATTACTTTTTTGTAAAACTTGAAATTATATCTTTCACAAGTTTGAACCTTGAACAACCATTCACCTAATTTATTTAAGTGTATTACTTGACCTACTTGTAGGATCTGCTAGCAAAGTTATTGGAAGAGATACTGGCTGGTTTCGGCAATTGGAAAAAATTGCTTCTCTGTGCGTGGAAATTACTATTGCAGCATCTATTTAAACATTTTCTACTTACATATATAATCAATAAGCAGAATACAAAGAATAATAGTTGGTGGGATGAGCTGGCAAACGACATAATAAATACACTGTAAGTATAGTTCTTGAGTTCGTTTTTGTATATAGTTTATAAGAAAATAATTTATTGTGTTATCTTGTTATTCATTTAATAATTAGAAAATAACTTTTTAATAGTACAGCAATTTTCTTGATTAAGCATATAAGAAAAAATGCTCAATATGTACATGCACAAAGGAATACACGTTCACGATAATAAACGTGTGGTAACTGATAAGTAAGCAATCGATTATTTCTAGAGATGCTGGTAAATACCCCATTAAATTTCTCGTGTTTCTCAAATCAAGGTTAATGCGAACAATTACAAAAATACTTAGAGTCTAATCAGTAACATTGGATAAATTAAAATCATTGACGTTTTCGAAAAGTAACCGGATAAGTTTTAAGAACTCCTATGTACACTACCGTCCATATTAGTTCGGACACCTAGTAAAATGTTGTAAACTCTACTAAAAGATAATATAATTGCGTTTATATATAAATAACATATTTATATTAGGTCCTTTATGAAGTTTATAACCAACTGTACAGGCAAACTTCCAAGAATATCGATTAGAGAATGATTAAAAACCTATTATATGTTATGACCCAATATAGTAATTTTCAGAATAATCCTCATCGGCACAAATAGGATTATTTTTGGGTGAATACTGCAAGTAATAAATTTACAATACTCTTTGGGGTGGGAGCAGGCCACCCGAAAGTTTATTGTGTATTAATAAATACTTTAGTTTCTAAATAAACCTGCTCGTGCGTGCGTTAGTGTTAATAGCATATTAAAGTTATTAAAATGCAAAGAAAACCGATAAGTTTAGAAAAACGCTCTATAATTGTTGCTTTTAATCAAGAAGGTTATTCAGTGCCTCAAATTTCCGAAAAAATACATGTTAATAAAACGACTGTTAGTGATATCATTCGGAGACATCAACGCACGGGCAGTTTAAGAGATAGGGCGCGTTCAGGTCGTAAGAGAATAACAACTCACCCCGACGATGAGCGTATAAAATTTCTGAGCAAGCGAAATAGGAGACTGACAGCACCAGAAATCGCCGCCGAAATGAATCGCGACCGTACAAGAAAAATGTCTGTTACTACAGTGAAAAGAAGATTAAAAGCTGCAAATCTTCACGGCCGCATTGCAACAAAAAAAAAAAAACCCTACTTCGACGGGGAAACAGGCAAAAACGGCTACGGTGGACAGAAACACAGAAATTGGACAGCGGATGATTGGAAAAGGGTGCTATGAACTGATGAGTCAAACTTTGAGGTGTTCGGACAATCAAGGCGCGTTTTTGTAAGAAGAGTAAAAGGCGAATGTTGCAAGATTGTGTAGTGCCAACTGTCAAGCAAAAAAGAAATTCTGTGCTTGTTTGGGGTTGTTTTTCCTACGCCGGTGCAGAAGACTTGAAACGAATCGAAGATATTTTGCGAAAAGAAGGTTATTTAGAAATACTGTAAGAAAATGCAATACCATCGGGGTAACGTCTAATCGGCGAAAATTTTGTATTCGCGCAGGACAACAACCCCAAACACTCAGCAGTAATATGTAAAAATTTCTTAAATGAAGAACAAGATAATAGCATTTTACAAATAATGACATAGCCGCCGCAAAGCCCTGATGTAAACCCTATGGGATGAATTGGACAGGAGGATCTGAAAAGTATGCCCTACCTCTGTAGGTCATCTGTGGAACATTTTACAAGAGGAATGGACTAATATGTCAAATAGAGTCTTTGAAAAACTAGTGGAGCAGATACCTCGGATTGTGAAAGCTGTTCTTCGCGCAAAAGGGAGTTTCTTTGATGATCGGAATGTTTAAGAAGTTTTTGTTTATTTTTCGTTAGAATTACTTTTTTTTACTTTTAGATTCTACAGACCCACCAAACACTCCTTGCAGATATTGTATAATTTCTGAAGTTTTCGCATCCTCTTTCCACAAAAAGAAAATTATTGCTCTTTGAGATTTAAACGCGTCTTCCATGGTTACAAAAACAGTGCTATGAAAACGTGTCTATATCAGTCGAACACCTGACTCAGACTGAACTATATTGCACTGGATAAATATGTCAATAAGATTGCCTGTAAGTTCTTCGAATTAAAGCACAATTCCCAGAACTTTGGAGACATCGCTCATACTTTCAATTGGACAAGGTCGGTGGAAGCTGTTATCCCTGCATCTATGTTCTTGTATACGCAGACGTATAGCATTTTCACTATCTTGTTGTAACGACCATCTTTTCGGATACAAAGTATCCATTTAGAATTTGGTAATACTTTGTGTTATCCACCATACCTAAGATAAAATATAACGAAGTTGCATCAAGCACTCATATTTCCTCTCATCGCTTTTTAATACTTCTGTGGTGGGACGTTCTGTTGATAAAATTTGTAGTCTGTTGCAACTAATTTGAAAACGGCTATCATGAAATATGAAAACATTATCAAAGTTGTCTTGTTGAAGATTTTGAGAGAAATTTACTCATTACTGCATTTTCTTAGTTTTCTGTATTGAAAGCCTGGTTTCATCATCGTTTTTCGAACCATTTTTGCAATAGCCTACATTCTCCTAAAATGTATAAACCTACCAGTCAATTTGCCAAGCCCTAGTCGAAAATACCTTCGTTAATATAACCAGAGCATTTATATCATTTCCACGTATCTTCTGTGATCTTCCAGAAAATGGCCTAAGCTTTATTTTTGTTGTTTAGAACCAACAATATTTTACATATCATGCATTCCACGATAGAACAAAAATACAATCCCATAATTATTATTAAAAATGTTGTATCGAGCATTTATCTCGAAGTACTAAAAGACATAAATTGTTTAAAGATAATCCTGTATAAACAACCAACACTTTTCGACATTGCAAACATGAACAGAAACTTTATCAATAGTGCGGGTGCTTTGTTGAAACGTGCATTACCGCAAAGATTTAGCCTTGTTTCTACAAAAATTACAAACTAGTCAAAGCCAATCAATTCTCCCGAAAACAGTCAGAAAATAGTTTCAGATTATTTTAGACAATCAAATCGCATCTAATTAGTTTGTCTGCAGGAACAACAATTTATTTTGAATGGTCAAATTGGAATTTGATATTTTATTAAGCAATCAATGGTCACTAATCACAATTAAAAATACATCACCAAAAAATTTTCGCAAAATAATGTTTATTAAATAAGAAGTAAATAAGGTAATCGCATTAAAGGACGATAGCCACAGAACCCCATATCCAGTATTCGTACATAATCTGTCCATAATGATGTTCTACAATCGACAGTGTTCCACCACTGCTGCGCTAAAAATGACACCACTAAGCGCTTCAAAAGAAAATTTTCTCTTAGGGTGATTAAAAGTAAAAGTGGTGCGCCTGAACCTGCTCTACGCGCTCTACCTTCATTTATAATTTACAGATTCCAACACCATAATACAGACGAATGATTACGGCGGAAACCAACACCGCCCTCATGTAGCCCAATGCTCCGCTCACGTTCGAAACAGGTTAATTATTTATAAAGTGCGCATTCTGATCTGTGAGCCATCACTTTCTATTTCTTGAAACATACTGCACGCATTTTATTTCTTTTTGTACATTTGGATTGCAACTAGCGGATTGTAATACGTGTTCTTGTAATAATGCGCTATCTTCATCAAATTGTTACCAACTTAAAGATTAGCAATGTTTCAAAAAAATTAGTAAGCACTTAATTTTCAGCACGTTTACTACGAAAGAATGTCGTTAGAAGAGAATGCTGTACTAATAATACATATTCTCTTATTTAGCCTGGATCAACTTGGTATTAGAGAATAAACTACATTAGCACAAATCTCTATTAACATCTATCATATCTAAAAATGTCCAAGATATACCGTCTTTCTTGAAGAATTTCGATTTTCTGTCAACGATCTCTTAAAGACCCTTGATGTGCTGTACCATAGCGATTTATTAACATCCATGGAAAGAACCGTGATGAACTGGTTAAAACAAATGATGAAAATGAGCATGCTATTCACTTAGCTTGTTTACGACGTAGATTATTAGATGTTTAGGAAGCTCAGGATACTGACCCACATCAGCGTTTTTCAAACTAATATTATAATAATAATTTCATCATTAATAATGGACCAAACAAGCAACAAGGAAGAAGACAAGGAAAAAAGCTTCCACGTGAGAAGGGTGTGCCACATTAAGTGCATCAACTGAAGTGCCGAAAATAAAATACCAGATCATCAACTGTAACTTCTACAGCGTATGAGAGATAAAACGGTCTTTGCTGATATAAAATCCTTGAAGCAATGTCATATTGATTCATAATATTCAATAATAAAATTTTATTCGAAATGAAATTTCACATGAATTTTTACATTTTTCTCCTAAGGCACTTATTTAAAGCAGTTTAAGTGAAAAGATTGTTATATTTGCTAATCCAAACATTTGCTTTCCCCAATTAATTCGGATTAGCAAAGTTACGCCGCATAACGATAAATTTGGTTGAAATAAAACGCTGAATTTCGCCATCTCCTCCGCATATACCTCGTTATATTTAGTGAACATTCGTATTATTTTCTTTAAGTCGCAAAACTCCAACATTTCACAGGAATCACAATGTGATGAATGACCACCCAAAACTATAAGAATTTTTCCACGAGGCTTTCTGGAAAAGAAATGTGTCGCTATCAATATATGCAGACTTGCCCTCTTGTAGACATCTTAACCAGATAGTATGTACTATTTTTAGGCTTAAAATGTCCTTCTGAACAACATCATACTACTGTATTTCTCAACTGATGTTACCTGAACCTTTTATTACAACTACACTGTATCGCCCCATTGAATTGTATATTTTATTCAAAAATTTTGTAGGTGAAGTTAAACTTGAGATTTATCAAATTTTTGTAAACTAATGCGTTCGCAATGGAAATCCACGTAAATAAGATTAATGGAAATATATGAATTTTCTGCTGATTTCAGCTAGCGACTACAGATTTATAGAAAACAATAATCTAGAGAAAGCAGCACAAAATTAATCAGTAGGGCCATTCTCGATAATCGCCTATTTAACGTATAATTCAACATGGTATAAGATTACCGTGCAAAAAAAAGCAAAATACAAGCGGAAGAGATGAGATTCCTAAAAGCAATAAAAAGCGCTACAAGGAGAGAATACGAAATGAGGTAGTGAGAGGAACCGATCCAAAAAAGTATAGAGAAACAACATTTAAAATGGTTCGGGCATTTAATTCGGATGGGAAACCAGAGACAAGCAAAATCACAAAGAAAAGGATAAGAGGGAGACCGTGGAAGTGAGACGACGTGATAGCGAAATGTTTGGAGGAGAGAGGAGTGGATTGGAGCAGTGAAAAAATGTTGGCGAGGGACAGGAAAAACTGGGCAAGATTTGTGCATTAGTGAGGAGCATTAGACGCCTTACACCTTACGGTTCATAAAAGACTTTATCGATTATAGAACATTACAAACAAACGTCCATGATGTTATATTTCATCAGCGCCACCCTCACGTCTCTTGGTATTTCACATTGTTCACCTGTCGAGATTAAGGATCACTCTAGTGGTAAAAAACCCGATTGCTAAAAGAAAATTCCTTTTTTTATCCAAATATCTCTGGGGCGTAGGTAGTAAGAAACTATTATTAGAGGGATATTGTAAGTTCGGCCAACGACGATCGTCTGAAAAACAGACATGAACTTCTGAACATGAAATCTTTCTACGGGTAGTATTAGCGTAAATTTCAGTTATATAAAAAGGTAATTTCGTCAATTAAAAATCTTTCGGTCAATTCTCCTTAAAATTCAGTGTTATTTCACGCTGTAGTGTTGTATGTGGCCAAAAACGTCATCGGAAAGCATAGAATCTGAACTTCTGTAGAGATCCTGCATCATGCTATAGCAAAAATAATTAGTTTCGGCATCTATTTCGATAACAATATAATTTTAAATGGTAGAAATCATCAGAGTTGACAATCGAATTAAAACAATTGCCAACGCAACTAAACAATGGCTTGAAATAATACTAATTTTATTTTTGACTTTATGTCTAACTGTCGTGAATGCATCTTGCATCTCGATATCATTTAGTTAAAAAAATTTTTATTTAAACATTTCAATACATATAGCTCCGTCTGTATTTTTGTAACAGATCTGGTGTAACAGCTCTATTATCCTGAAAATTCAGGATAATAAAGCTTGGCGCCAAATATGTCTTCTTATATCAATTTACATGTGATTTAATAAATAATTTTTTTATTCGGTTAACATTAAATCAAGTCTAAAAGAGCTAAATGACGCACTTTATTGTTAGAATGCAAACCGTGAAGTGATATTTGGAATAAAAAGGAGTTGAATTTACCAATGGCCATTCTGCAGAAACTAGTTCAACAAATTTGGCAGAGTGATGGGTAGATTAAATCAAGTTATCAAACAAAATAAATATAGCATTACAGAAAACACGAAGATAAAACTTGTTGGTTTACAATATTGAGTCAATAACATATCAAATAACAAAAATACCCACTCGTTTCGTGGATACACCCATACGTTCTTTTCTCACAAAATTTCTCGCACGTAGTGAGCTGACACAAACAGTCATCTTCTAAAGTAATATCATCCTCACTGCAAATTTAGCAAATTATGAACTTGCAAGTACAAGTCTGAGGATTAGATAAGAGAGAAAGTTTGTAGGTGATGCCGATAAAAAATAACTAAGCATTATTTAATCAGGCTACACCTCACCAGTTAGGGTTTTAGTACTACCTGATGGCATCACCAACTAAGTGTGAATATTAATATTAACAAATTAGCCCACTGGTCCCCGATTATCCGGCCTTCACCCGATTTATAAATTATAAAAATTTGCTTACAAATATTTAAATTGGATTGGGTCCATGTTGTTAAATTTAATTACCTTTCTAAATAATTAACAAATTTTGGAAATGTTTGAAATTCACTTATTTAAATATGAGAAATAAAATGCGTTTTATTTTCGTTTTTCCTGATATGTACAAACGACCAAAACCATCCAAAAAAATGAAAATTTGTGAAGAAAGGAGTACCTACCTAACTTGAAACTGAACGAAAAATATTATGTTTAATGTTATTGCTTTTAATTTAAAAAAATGAAATTTCTATGAAACAAATCCAATTTATTATCCAATATGGCGTAATGAAATTAATCTCTACAATAAGGTTACTGTGACTATAACAAATTTAAACGTATAACGTTCGATTAGTCATCATATTTTTTATTTAATAACTAAAGGTTATCAATTTCACAATAATCGCAAATATTTCGCGTGTATCTAGATGACATTCTACCTCCAGAAACCTACTAATTCTATATGTAAGTAAATGTATGCGTTAAGATAGTGCCGGGGGTTTACCTTCGTTCCTACTCTGAAACAAGTTACTTACAAAGCATTTTAACCCACTTCCCGCAGTCATATAATGCGTTGTACGATACTTTTCGGTAGTTTACCAACGTATTTATTCTCAAACGAGTAGAATTCTTAGAACGATCATTTTTTATTCACAACAGCGATAAAATACGTTTCGATAAAATTAATATAAAACGCATTGCGTTTATACAGTACGTATGTCCCAAGTACTCGTTTAGTAATTTAAACTTACAATATACATATATACATATGAAAATTTTCGCAAATCCAGTGAAGGACTAAAGTTTAAATACACAAACATCACTTAAAATGAAAATTATTATTATAATTAATTAAATTGAAAAACGTAAACTTAAATTAATATTTGGTTGGTCCACCCCGAGCTTCAATCACAGCCCTTGGACGACGTGGCATAGGCAGAACTAAGTTTTCTGTTTTGGATACCGTGATTTCTGACCAGAACCTTGTTAGAGCTTCCTTAAGGAATTCTTTGTTTTTTGAAGTTGCATGATTTTTCGAGCCAATAATTCCAAAACATGCTCTATTTTGTTTAAGTCCGATGATTAGAGAGGACTACAGAGCTGACGTGGAGCATAATATAGTAACCAATCGTTCACCATACGCGCGGTATGCTTGGGATCGTTGTCCTGTTGGAATATCCAAGACCCAAGTTATCCACAGAAGGCTGCAAATGTTCCTCCAATATATTTTTGTAGAGGTGCCTGACCATTATACCATCGATACAACCTAAATGTCCTACTCCAGCTACTCCAATCGCTCCCCAATCCACTTCCGCCAAATTTTCGGTTTGAAGTGTTGTGCCGGACTTGCGCCAAATTTTAGACGACCATTGCTGCCAAAACTATTAAATTTAGACTCATCTGTAAACAGGACTCTTCTCCAAAAGTCCTCATTCATATCTTTGTACTTGTTTGCAAAATCGAGATGAATCCGCCGATTTTTGTCAGAAATAAGAGGTTTCATACGGGCTTCGATAGCACTTATCCCGCAAAGCTCTTTGTACGCTTGCCTGATGCTGCAGCAATACTACCGGCGCATTTATTTTTGGAATTTTGCCCACTTCCTTTGGGATAAAGCTAACATCTCGGCGAGAAAGTTTCTTGAGACGTTCAGTTCTGGGCCTTTTTTCCATTTTTTGTAAGTTTGCGTTTTCTTATGACATTTTGCACACTTGCCGTTGACAAATTCAAAACTTTGCCTGTATTTCTGTAGGAGTTGTCTTCTTGAAAATGTTTGATAATTAAATTTTTTACACTAGCCTCTATTTGCTTTTCTTGGCCCATTATTTTGTTTTTAAGTCTACCGACAATGATGAAATCAGGAATAGTATTGAATAAAAACGCGTAAATGACTAAGCCAGCAAATAGAGCGGTACTTCTTTCGGAAAAATCCCTAAGAGGAGTTGCAACACAAACATTTTTTGTATTGTATTTAAACTTTTGTTCAGCGTATTTTTGTTATTTCTTGCGAATTTACTATTATCTATGGACAAAATAATTTTTTTAAGCTTTCGTTACTGTTTATTATTCAACAATAAATAAACTGCATGTTTACATTTGTGTTAAAATGCTTTATTTTCACATTAAGTGATGTATGTGTATTTAAACTTTAGTCCCTCACTGTACATTCAAAATAAAGGACAAGGGGAACAATTTGTTTATTTTTTCACTACCACGTACGGTCGGCTACTATTGCAGGTACACAAAAATATTTCAAATAAAAGTTACAGCGTGTTACTTACATTTATCGAATAAAAATTTGGTAACAATTAGATATAAGAGGGCACGGTCAACGAAACACATTTCGCCTGTATATTTTTATATGTCTAAATAACACTTTCTTTTCTTATTCTAAATGTATAATATTACATAAGCTATTTAAAGTAATTAGTGACTTATTTTACCAAAATTAGGAATTATTCTGAGTCTGACAGACAGCTATACGAACAAAAAATATAGGAAACTTTAGAAATAGGTTTTCATAATATTATTATTAAACAGTGGCAATCTTGAAAAGTATTTATTTTATTTAGAGGGAAGTTAAAATAAAACACTGAAAACGTTATTTGTTTCTTGCATCATATGCTTAGCTTTAAAAAAAGTTTTGTATCAAAAAAAAGTTAGATATTCGTATATATACCGTTCGTCCTTTTTCTTTCATATGGGTAATTGACAATTCTTTTTTTTTTAATCGCTCTGTTATAATTGCTGACCTCTTGACTGTCTTCCCCAACATCTTCGTTATGGATAAGTTCAATTTTCAGACAATATGCGGATTTTGCGTACGCCTTTGTAAACGGGAAACAACTAGCTGAAACGTTGTTCGCTTCAAGAATTCTGACCTGGAAATATTAGAAAGTATACATAAAATAACAGCACTTACATCCAATAACCCGTCAAATATGGCCCATGGCCATCCACGAGTGAGTACACAGTAAAAGGAAGTTAAGTCATATATGCCAATAAAAGCTACAAGGATCCGGGGATGTCAATGATAACCTGTGGAGTTGTTTACGGCTGTTTTTTATAAAAGATTATATTGACGCCAAGAAGAACAAAATACACTATTTAATCTTTAAACTACTGCTGTTCTCTTGGTATAGGTTCAATTATGGTGTTGGGTGACATATATGTATCTGGGGGCACGCATAGTTAGTGGTAATGATGGCACAGCCTTAATTACAAGTAGGTACATCGGAGATACTCTCCGAGACCATGCCCATACATCGGAGAAAATCCACACATTGTCCACTGTATTACTGTCCTTTTTAAAGCAAGTGGGTGTAACAACAAGCAATTGACCAGGGTATTCTCCTGATCTCAACCCGATCGAACATGTATGAGATATGCTAGGCGGAAGACTTGGGTCAAGAATTACTGCCCTTCAAAACAGAGTAGAAGTAAGAGTCGTATTGGTTGAGGAGTGGTACACATTGCTTCAAGAACTAACCGATGGCCGAAGAAGAATTGTGGGAAGATGTTGTGAAGGTTCGTAGTGGGAACACATGCTCTTGAAGCAAAAGAGAAAACGCATTAAATGATTATCCAAATTCAAAGTGTTTAATAAAGTTATTTTGCTTAGAAACAGTATTTTGTTCGAGTCTTACACCTTCGATTTTTTTTTCTTCGGCAGATTTAACATGGTACAACGTCTGTAAAATAAATTCCAATTACTCCACCTAACTTCATATTAAATAGTTACCTGAGAAATATTAACACTATGTGTACTATACATACATTTTATGTATGTTTCTTTAAATTTGCCGGTGTGTGTATTTCAACTAGTTGAACCAAAATCTGTGTCCTATACAGAAACAATCAACAATAGCTTTTGTTTTTGCTCCTGATATATTGCATTTCTTTCAACGATCTTAATTCGCGCACTAAAGAAGCAATCTCAATGTTTCCACCGCTAGAAAAATCTATGGTTCTTACAAGAAACATATACGTATACGAGAAAAGTACTAGGAAGTTACAAACCACTTGAACTGAAGACTTATGAGACTAACGTGGTCACCGGCAGGATTCGGCTGGCGTGAAGCAATTCAGTGTAATATGTTGGCGAAGAAATACTTTCTACGCGTAAAGCAGCGGCTAATACTTGCTTGACTTGCATAATAAAAGAAGGCTGTACCTGACCGCACTAACGTCAATTCTAGTGTCTGGTACACTACCATCGCTAGAAATATCAGCCAAAGAATTTGTAGATATTACAAAATAAAGCAGCAAGCGTTAGATGATCGAACATGAACAACTAAGAAAGAAAATCGAAATATTAGACCTTCAGAAGTGCCTCCAGAACTTTTTTTGAAAATACCTAAGAAAAAACCGTGGACCCGTTGGTTAAGCAGGTGATCAACCCTGCCTAAAGTCCGGAAACTTCGAGTCTGCGACCAAATGAGATAAATTTTCTGGTTGGAAACGTTGATCATAAATTTGAGATTCAGCAGCAAGGCCTGAACTGCAACATTGAGAACAGGAAATTACAAGGGCTTCGTCTTAATTCTAAGGAGAGAAAGCAGACCGTTAGCTAAAACGCTAAGTACCAAATAATTTCAGCATATGTACAAAAGTAATTAACAACTTAAAGAATCTAACTCTCCTCTCTACTTAGCAGCATTACGAACTCAATTCTCTCGCTCTTTTTAAGACCAAAACAATGTGAACACGTTATGTTCACACTAAAATTACTTTGTAACGTAACATGAGCGTAGTACACAGTTTGCTTAGTTTAGTACAGAGGTGTACTTATTGAAACCTCCCGAGGTAGAGAGAGGAAACCTGACAGAGCAGGCAACTGACACGGCGATGCTTATCAGGTTATATCCCTTTAAGCTGATAAGCATCGCTGTATCAGTTGCTATCTGCCATACCAGGTGTGCAAGCATGAAATGCCGATTTCTCTTCTAAAAAAACATGTTAAATTCGGAAGAATAATAAAAAGTGCTTTATTCAAAGTATATTCCATCACTTGTTATACATTTTTCCATCTTTCTGGCAGTTTGTGAATACCACGCTAGTAAGAATCTTTCCCTTTTGCTGCGAACCGTTCATCGAGCCATTTCTTCGCGTCATCGTACGAACCAAAGCGCTGCTCAGCAAGCGCGTGACCCATCGATGTAAACAAGTGGTAACCGGAAGGAGCCAAGTCTGGTGAGTAAGCCGCATGGGGTAGAATTTCCCAGCTGAGTGCTTCCAACGTGTCGCGAACCGGTTTTGCCGTATGTGACGGAGCATTGTCATGAAGAAAAATGACTTTGTGTTGCCTCTTTCGGTATTCTGGAATTTTTTCAAGCAGCGAACGGTACAAATCGGTGAATTGTTGTTGGTAACGTTTAGTATCAACCATTTCCCCAGGTTTTAGCAGCTCAAAATAGACCACGCCCCTCTGGTCCCACCCAATACAGAGCATCGCCTTTCTGCCAAAGGGATTCGGTCGATGTGGATGGTGCGCCTAGGTCTACCCATGATTTTTTGCGCTTGGGGTCCTCAAAATAAATCCACTTTTCATCCCCTGTAACTATACGATGCAAAAACGACTTCCTTTTGTACCGAGCGAGCAAAATGTCACATGTGATTTTGCACTTTTCCATTTGCCTCATCGTTCGACTCATGTGATACCCATCTACCGGTCTTCTGAATCTTTCTCATCTCCCGTAGCAGATTGGAAACAGCTTGTTGACTAACGACCAATTGCTAGGCGAGTTGTTTTTGTGTTTGCGAATCATCTCCGTCCAATTGAAATGCCGAAACCATCGTTCGTACGTATTTTGTGATGCAGCATATTCACCATAAGCTTCTCGAAGTAATTGGTATAATTCAGCAGCAGCTTTCCTCAAATGGAAACAAAAAATTAATGCTATCCGCGAATGCTATTTGTTCGGTATAAATTTCGACATATTGAACACAACAACACAACACACACTTTTTCAATTTATCACTTGTGCGCGTCTAACACTTGTTGATGACACAACAAAATGGCGCAATGTCAAATGTCTTGATAGCACAAACTGCATCTGTTGTCTAAAATCCGCATTTCATGCTTGTACATACACTTGGTACGTGAATGCTCCTCAACGCATGTGGCTGAACAACTCTATCATAATAATTAAAATAATAATAATATCTATGAAATTGAGTAATGTAGAGCACTCTTGAAATTTGGAAAAATGTATGTACAGTGTGACCCATCCGAAATAAAAGCACCATTGTAGAATCTATATTTTACACGGAAATAACAAAATTTTGACTTAACTTTTGATTCTTTTTATAAATTTCGATCCACCTTACGAAGGAAGGTCTCCAGGTATCAAATTCAGAATCGGATGAAACTTGCAAGGGATGTAGAGTATGTTCAGATATGAAACATTTTTTTGACGGTGGAAATTCACTTTGAAGGGGTGAAACACCTCAAAAAACTGATTAATCTATACATTTCACTTCTCCAAATATTGAATTTGAAGAAAATAAAATTGTCTTTTTCTACTATTAGTCGATAAAGCAACTCAATATGTTAATTGATTTTTAGGTCAAAAACTTGTCCCCCTTGTTTCTTTTTCTAGTACGGCTCAAAGATGTGTTTTTTACACGAAACCGGTCGCTTTTAATATGTTTATAAGAATTGTAAGATAATGATCCAACTTGTTTCACTTATTCTTGTTTAAAGATATTTATGTCATCAATCATACAATTCGAAACATAGTGATAATATTCATAGAGGTACGATCAATCACTAGAACGCAATATTCTCGCTTGCCTTCCAGTGATGTTTAACCCCGAGGGGTTGGGGGGATACAGAGCTGCTTCGTTACATATCGGCACTTCGCGGTCGTTTATGCTGTGTACTATATATAATACATATCCCAGTGCGAAGTTGATAAGTGTCGGAATTGAACGAAAAGCTTTAAAAGTGTTGAAAATGCGTAGAAATGCATCAACCTGTCCGTTTGCTAACAGGGTAAACATGTATTTATGGCAATTTCCAGACTTAATATGTAATAGTAAAGAAATCAGGTGTTTAGTTTGCGATAAATGTTTGTTATGTTGGAAACCATATATGTGAGGGAACCACGACACACAGATTTTAAAAAAATCGGAAGGAAACCGTATAAAGAATTTCTGTGATTTAACGATGATGTTAAGTGCGCGCAATATACCGTTTGCAAAAATGGGACAAACAATGTTTCGTCTGTTTTGGAAGAAATACAATCCCAGAAGATTATGTGAATTATGTGAAAACTGCAGTAAAAAGGGACTGGTTGTGGGTAACGGTAGATGAAAATACAGACATTAAAAAATAATCCGTAGTATCGATTGTAGGACGGATAATTACCTTGAAAGGACCGTCACGCCCTTATTTGCTAGTCTAGTGTTCTAACTAATACGTTACAAACAGCTAGAAGCGTATTAGTTAGAATAGGAAAATAGTTGAAGGCATTGAATTATGGGGAAATTAAGTTGGGAAACGTCAAGGCTTCCAGGAAATGGTTACTAAATTAAAAAAAAAAACGTACAAAATTGTTTCGCGCAAAATTATCCGCTGCTCATCTGAAACCGATAGCTTGCGATTGGGAGAAATTTCAACTGAGTTTATAAACCAAGTTAAACCGCTAGTTGAATAATGTGGCGCTGGAAACGTATATAATCTGGAAATACGTGGACGTCCCTTAATTTTAACTTAGAATATAGAACATTTTATAGGAGGTCATTCAGTACGATGACCTATTAAATGTATGTATGGAAATAATGCCATGGACAATGATGTATTTTGCAAAAATATTTTCAATTTCATGGGCCCCTTGATTAAACCGGAAACGATTACCGATTTACAACCACATTTGACTTTGGCTACTTATCGATCTTTATGCTTGATAAACTAATAAAGTATATCGTTTTCGAGATATACAGCTATCTCAAGTCAATAATTTACGATGCAAATGAAAAATAAAGTGGGGTAAAATAAGTACACAAAAAATTTCTTTGAATGATTTATCAGTACATCTTGTGATACAGTCTTGTGAAATAGTTCGTTTAGTCCTACAGTGGACTTCAAGTTCAACATAGCTTTATGACTTAAATCGTTTTTAAAACGTATATAAGTCGTTCACAGTTCTTCTGCAATCAATTCCAATACTAGGTACAACAGATTGTAACACATATTGAGTAATGCGATAATGATTCTAATCATTATTGCGTCACTTACACCATAATATGCAAAGTATAATAATAAAGTATATAACTAAAACATATTCATAATAATGGAGTTACCTCCAAAAAAATTTTGTGTGCTTAATATACGTATACACTAAATGTTAGTTCTCTCAGACGTCTGTGGTTGAAGCTTATCCGGAGTTGTGGAATCACTGGTATGCCCTACAACAACTTTAAAACAATTAATGTAATTTGAAAACCTGATTTTAACCGATCAAAGTTTTTTGTATATATAGTTTTTATTATTTACAATAGGTGTGACGTAGCCAAAATTCATTTAATAATTTTTTTTTTTGAGCGCGTATATTGCAGTACCCCTTTATTTGAGAAATAACAAATTTGAAGAAATACCCCCGAATGTGTGTCCAATTTGATCTCCTTTGCTCCGGTATTGATTGATTATCTGAAAATATTGACGATTTCGTGAAACACAAGAATGAGGTATTCTGTTGCTACCTTATGACGTAGCTGCAATAGTTTAATACACATAGAAAAGGAGATAAATTCGAAATGTGCTGCATGTACATAATCCCTAAAGGCAAAATCTGATCTAAATGTACAGTTGACGATTTTCGCAGATGTAATTATATAGCAGAGTATCACTTTCAAAATTTCGCATCTGTTATTAAATTTACACTATGAGGACTCCAGATACATCTTAACTGTTACCAAGGTATATGGGCTTAGATCATGAGCGCCAAAAAAAAATTACAAATTCAACATATTGCTATCTTTGAGAATGCAGTGAACCCAAACCTTTATTACATACTATAGAAATCGGCAAAATATATTTGTTAGGCTTTTTAAATTTACAAAATAAGTAAAATGTAATGTAGTACCTAATAGTAATTTTTAGGCAATGTACATATATGTAAAGATTCTAAGCCCGGAAATAAAGCTCTCAACTGCATTTCCGCTTGCTACCCGAATACCTGTTTTTTTGTATACTAGAGCAAAATGGATCAGACACAAAAAAATTGGGAAATGCATTCAAAAATCTTGCTTTGCTTCTACCCAAATAAGAGACACAAAATGTTATTCCTTAAACTTAAACACACAAAAATATTATTCGTTACAGCAAAGATCTAAGTTCTAACCTGAATTAAAAAGCTAGAATTAAGTGCTCAAAGTGATATTTCCTTAAAATCAATTGCAAGCAAGAAAAAGATAAAATGCAGCAGTTATAAAATAGTTATTGAGCTATTCGTGCAGAGAAACACTATGTAAAAAATGTTACATTATCTCAAGTATGCACATAATTATCAATAAGCACTTTAAAATCTACGAACACACTTCGATAATAGTAAAAATTGGATAGTATTATCTGGAAAAATACCAAGCGACTTACTTTGCCAATTGTCGGGTCTTTTATGGTAGCCTCTACTTTTCCAATACGCCTCGTTATTTGGGTTCTTCTGGTTTGAATAATTATTGTGTTCACAGTTTTTTTTTTTTCCCATTATATGCCGTATAGCGTAATTACAGTTGCAACTTATTCACTTTCTTCTACCTCGTGTTAGCAGCTCTAGTGCGTATTCCGCTCCAACGCGGCGGCGTATATATAATTTGTATGATGTTGACCGGGGAAGTCCCCTATTTACTGGAGATAAATCGAATAACCAAAAATTTCTTATTTTTTGTAGTTTTAAAATACCGTTCAATTTATGTTGTATGAATATATCATATGCAAGCAATAACGGGATACAACCTTTAACAAAAGTTTACACTTAAAATAAGAATTCCAATATATTAAATCACGCATCCTCTAAATTGAGAGGTAGATAAGAACGAACACAAAGATATATGAAAATCTCTAAATAATTATTTGAAAACGTAGATATGATGGATTAATCGCTTATTGCGTAAAGAGCAGGGGACCAAATTTTTTAGACATTTCCGTGTATATAGGGTGATCGATAAGTAGCGAGCCAGACGATAACTTTTGTTATTTTAAATAGAACACGTTATATATTGTTAATTACTTGATTCGTCCATCTAGAAATAAACCATTAGAATGTAGATTTCTAACAGATTTCGAGATATTTATTTTAACATTGCCTCCAATCGCCTAAATTATAAATATGTCTATTCTTTCAAATGTCCGAAATGAAAATACATGTTAGCATAAATTTTTATAACATTAAATTACGTACTTGTCTCTATCCAGATATTGCAACATATGTCCAATTTCAATAATAAAAGAGATACTTACACTTAAGCGCGAGTCCTGCACTTAAATATTGCATCCAAGTGATGTTAGTATTGTTTGGTTATCATTACAAAAGTGAATATTGTATTGCAATCAAAGCATTCAACTATCGAATAGAAACACCTTGATTGCAGCATTTAACTGCACTTGAACTTGCAACTTGAAAAGTGTAGACGCCAACGTTTTCCAGGTACTAGGTAAATGATTGCATATTTTAGTACCCAAAACATAAACACTGGGTCCCTAATGCGGATAATATTTTTAAAGATATAACGTAATTTCTACACGAAGTGAGTTGTGTTATTCCTGCGATGCACCTAATTGCTACCTTTTGCGTCAAAAAAAATTTCGATTGCCGTTGGTCGACCGCAGTGCACTCTGCTCAATTATATTAAGTGCTAAGTTTGTTCATGATTTGTTGGCAAAGGTGAATTGGATGTTAGCTCCAAAAAGGTCCTGTATCAGTAGATATTATTTGTGTGTTTTAAAGACGTAAATTTATGAAATTATTTGTTTTCTTTTGCACTCTATAAAACAAGATGTACTTGGTTTTATTAGATTAGATTAGATAGAGAAAACCTTCTGAAGGGTCTATCCAAAACCATAT
Source organism: Oryctes borbonicus (assembly GCA_902654985.2). Taxonomy (NCBI): domain Eukaryota; kingdom Metazoa; phylum Arthropoda; class Insecta; order Coleoptera; family Scarabaeidae; genus Oryctes; species Oryctes borbonicus. Next base: position 2,106,668 of record LR736867.1, on the reverse strand, counting down.
TGCCAGTGCTTTCCATACGAGTATCCTTGTCTGGAGTTACAACAATTATGCTGTAGGCATAGCACACCACCGCAAAGTCGGTAATAAATTCAATTATGTCGTTTAAAAACAGTGCGAACAGCAATGAACGAAAGATAGATTCTTGTAGGACGCCGATGCTATTAACCCTTATACTAACATGTACTCACTGAAGACCCCGTGCATGATTATGAATGTATACAGGGCTTCTCACGGTAGCCGTTCGTTAGAAGTTTCTGTGGTTAGAAAAAACTGAATTTTTGGGCTCCAGGATTAGTCAAGATTCTCTTTCATTTTTAAATATTTTCAAGATCGTACCACTGCCAGTTATACCGGAAGTCACCTTTAACTTCCTTATTTTAAATGGAACATTCAGCATATTATCTCATTTTTGGATACCGGAGAAAATTTTATGATGTGTTCCATCTGATTTCTCTATACCTATTTTCATTTGTTTCTTAGATATCTTGATTATTTTGAAAATTTTGGAAAACGTAGCCTTATTCTTAATACTGCGGCTTTTACCAATTTTCGACTGGTGGTAAGCGCTTCTGGGGTAGGCGGGAGCACAAGAATGGTACTTTCGAAATCCACATTGACAATTGATTTATCGCATACAAGCTGTCCAAAATTTGATGACCAATTACATCATCTCCAAAGTTGAAAATGTTCGTTTTTTCCAACGTGACAGCCTGTATATTATTAGATGGTCGGATTCCCTATGCCTTTCCCTATACCTATTTCCAAGGGTTTTCTTGTTATTCCATATTTTTGATCAAAACCCGATGAAACTCCAAAGGTCCTATCTAGTAAGCATTGATATCGACAGGAATTGAAACATATTATTGATTTTATGTGAAAGCTGTTTAAACCTACAGATTCGTGAGGTATCTATTTACAGTTCTAGTGATTTTGTTAACTTTCCAAGTTGGATAATGGATATATAATGATTTATTAAATTTGCTTTGTACGCACGGTAAATGTGGACGAATTATCAGACAAACATGCAGATTATTTAATAAAGGATATCCGCGCCTACCAACAATCACTGCCGGAAAATTCGCAGGAATCCAAGCTCGGTTTATGGCAACTGGCAGTGTAAGGGCTAGGACTAGGGTAAGTTACCGAGAGCTCGTAATAGATAATGAAGAAAACGAGGTGAATGTTTTATTTCTAGAGCATCAATCCACAGAATATGAGGAAACCATAAAATGCATCCTTTTTCTGATATAACTGTGCACGGATTACGTGTTGGTAATGCGGCAAGACGAGCCGACTTTTGCGAGTTCATGTGCATAAAAATGACAATGGAACTGGCCACCCAGATCACACAAATTCAACACCCCACGCCCTTAGATTTTCACCTCTGGGGCCATCTAAAAGAACTAGTGTACTCTAGGACCGTACATACTAGAGAGGAGTTATTAAACCGTGTTCACCATGCCTTTACAAATCTAAGTCCAGACGAACTTCGGAAATCTGTTTCGCGAGGAGTATATGACAGAGTTATTCCGTATTTGAACCAAAATGCCGGTCATATAGAACAATTATTGTTTACATTAATTCATTATTTCTTGTCAATATGTTCCAAGTTTTTTATGTTTCTCATTTGCTATTACGTTCTAAGCTTTGTTATGTTCCTATTTTGTTTCACTGTTCTAATTAAAGTGAACTTCTGCCGTTTCAGTCATGTTCATTTTGTTTCAAAAAATAAATTATATTTCGGTTTTTGCCAAAAATCACATTAAAATAGAAAATGTGGAATAACAAGAAAACCCTTGGAAATAGGTATAAGGAAAGGCATTGGAAATCTATGCAGAATTAAATTCTACAGCCGACCATCTAATAATATACGAGGTGTCACGTTGGAAAAGCCGAAGTTTTTCAACTTTGGAGATGATGTCATCAAATTTTGGACACTCTGTATGCGAAAAATCAATTATCAATGCGGATTTCGAAAGTACCATTCTTGTGCTTCCGCCTACCCTAGGAGCGCTTACTATCAGTCGAAAATGGGTAAACGCCGCAGTATTAAAAGTAAGGCTACGATATTCTAAATCTTTCTTTCTTTCTTGACAAAAATTGTTTTGTAACGAATTTCTATTTTCATAACTTCCTCAGGAACTAGTGATTACGCGTGGGAGGGAAGTATATTCAGCAAAATTTGTTTATCAAGGCAAAGTTATGTTAGCCTCTTTCTGTCCAAAAAGGGGAAGAATTGTTACTTTGCTATCCACCATGCATGACAGTGGTGAAGTTCTTGAAGATGAAAAAAAAGAGCCGCAAATAATTGTTGATTAATGTAGAACAAAATCAGGTGTAGACTCCACCGATAAGCTTCTTCGAACATACACCGTGAAAAGACAAACAGGTGGCCGGTGACAGTTTTTTATAACATGGTAGGTATTAATGCATTGAACGCTTACATTATATGGGTTACTCTCAACGATGAATGAAAAAAAAACGATTACAAGCGACGTGAATTTTTGAAGCAGCTAGGAACAGAATTAGTTACTACTGGAACAAACACAGAACACGCTTCAACATCAGAAAAAGCTTCGACATCACAGGGTCATCCGCACAAAAATCAAAGAATAAAACGTGGCAGGTGCCGAAAATACCCCAAAAACAGAAAATGTTCTAAAAAATATCTGAGTTGGAATAGATTTATTTCTAACAATCATGAATATGTAACTTTCCCCGAATGTAAACAACTGAATTTTAATATATATATTTTTTTTACTGCAATTATATTTAAAACTTTTAAACATGTTTAACAAACTTTATATGTAGTAAAATATTTCTTTTACAAATACCGTTACTTTATTTAGTAGAAAGTTTTGGGGTCACTATGGACCCCACTAGTATTACGTATTACAAAAAATGTCTAGAAGAATGACAGGCTAAATAACTCAGAAGACATGATTTTGCATTTCATATTACCATTAACGGTGTTAATTTCAACAAACTCTGCTCTATTAGAAAGATAGGAACATATTCACTCCGCTATTTTTTTCTCGAAATATTAAGCTCCTCTAAAAGTATACCTATGCTAAACACAATTAAAAGCTTTGGATAAGTCGCAAAGAATACCGATATTTTCTAAAATACTATCATAAATCGGTAAGAACGCGGTAAATGTAGATTTACCGGCTGCTGAGACGATGATACAAGGTTGTATTTACATACTCAAAAAAACTTCGAAAAACATGAAGAGAAAACAAATGGACAGTAGTTATCTATGTTAGATACATCTCCCTTTTTATGCTTGATAACCGAGGTTTTAATCAGGAGAAAGGCCATGTTCAAATGAGCAATTAACTGAATATATAATTGGCTTCAGTATTCATGCTTGCAAAGCTTAAGTGTATTAACAGATACACCGTCAGAACCTAATGTATATTTATTTTTTGTTGTGCTGCACTATTTTTCTATTAATAATGTTAAATTTAGTTTGCCATTTTTGTTGTAAAATGTTGCAAAAAGAGAGTTTTATTATTAGTTCCGTAAAACCTGCGATACTCATAATATTTAACTGGCAGCACATTGATTTGGGTGTATACATTAGTATTAGCAATAAACCCTGATAAGGCCAGTTATCAATAGGTGTACTTGATTTATTTGTTGCACTGGTTGCATCAAAAATTTGTTGAAATAAGTCAAAAATTTCACGAATATTAATATTTAAGAAATTGCGATTTTCGGGCCAAAATCTACTAGTAAAATTGATATTGCAATATCAATTTCACAATTCGCAGTTGGGGTATAATTAACTGCGCTTTATCCTATACGGAGAGGGTGTGACAGTAACAAGACTCCGGAACACTTTACACACACCAAAAGGCTCCTGAGGTTATGACAAGCTTCAAAAAGCTTATTTAATAAACTTAAGTTATTAACTTGAACTTTTGCTCTACATATTTCAATATCCTTCTCAATACAAAATTCTGATAAATCAATTGGAGAAACATCTATATTATTTATGACACCATATGCCACATTACTGAGAAAATCCTTCTGTTATACCCATGTTACGAGCAGCGGAAATTTCACAATTACTTGGAGGACACTGCGTTTTTCTTTAAAAGATGATGTTTCGGTAAATAATATTTACCTTCTCAAATATATTTCACCTCGATGTTCGTATACAAGATACCATTAACTTTATATTTACAAATATCTTTTTCTTTTCTTTATAAGACATTATCAAATTTAAATTTCTTTTGTTTAATTTAAAATTTACTCTACTTACAGCTGATATTTCATGTTTCTTTTTTTTTCATTTTCCTGTCCTTCTGACTAATAATTAAATTTATAAAATACAATTTCTTTTTTATTTTAATTTTTTTTTTTTGATATTCTAGAAACAAATTACCACCTTTTATTTTCTTATTTATTTTATGGTAACATCTATGTAAGAAAATTACAAGTACAACTGGGGAAGCCAATTATATAGCCAATTAGAGGAACTGAAAGTTTAATACCCTAAAACCTGGACTATTTTTCGGGACCGGCGATATCAGAATAAGCAGAAGAACCGATACCTAACTATTCTAGTTGCTACATAGATCCCCAAGTAAACTTTTGTCCGTCCCGAATGATCATAATCGAAATAAACAAAAATCAATTACCTATCCATACAATGAAGAAATAATAGAATAAGGCTTTTGTCTCAACCAACTTTGTTTTGTTAAATATGCTCAGCAACCAGTTGGTTAAACCTTTGGATTTTGGATCAATTTTAAAATGAATCTCCAAACAATCGACATTAGAATGTTGGTAGAAAGCAAAAAAAAATGCACGCGTAAGATTAAAAAGGAACACTTGTACATAAAGAAACAATTATTCTTGAAAACGGAAAGTAAAATATAATCAAACGACGATTGCGCAAATCTAAATGTGGGTTGTCTCAAATAACGAAGGATATCCTTATGGAACTCTGCGTCTATTGTGTAAAGCGAATTCTGTGGTTGATAGAAGTGTAATAATTTGAAGCACAACCAACACAAATATTGGTTTGACTTAACCAAAGTAATTGAATCAAAGCTTGCTGGTTGTGTTAAGTTTCAAGGTGAGTTGGATATCTCGCTAAAAGTGTTGAATAAACATATTTTAGTTGAATGAACACATAAATGTACAACATTTCGTGGTTTGTTGGATGAACAAATACAAATACAAATACAGTTACCAATTTTACTTATATCATGATAGTATCTTTATTTGCATTCAAATCTGGCGCTGGTTACAAATGTTTTTAACAGTTCATTTACGAATATTTTTCTATGGTCTACGTTCCATTTTGTTTTCAAATAAAATTACAAATTACCAAACATCAAACGACAACGAGGCAAATAAGTGCAAAAGCAGAGAAAACTATCGAAAATAATTTTAAAATTCAAATGTACCAAGATTTAGATTGCACAAATAGTGCGACACTAGCGTAATGCCAACTAATACACATGTCCTGCCATAGCGCTACATCAATACTTTCTACATTTGTTTTTGAATTTGCAGCCATTCCTAGTACCTCAATATATTTCATTTTATTAAAACTTATTATTCAGAAGTGTTAAATACACTTAATAATACGTAAAGAAATGGCTACAAATTCAAAAATTATACGGTTATTTTTTTTAATTGAGTAACGCCTCCTTTTTCTGATATTTCTGTCAATGTACATAGGTTTTTCTAATTTGCTCAGATAGTTACATATTCATATTTTATAATTTCCAAAAATAAAATGTAGCCCCGAAAAATTTGTGACCAATGACAACCTACATATCATAATCATTCGCGAACGTCATTGGTTGAAAATCCAGTGATAAAACACGAGTACAATTTTAATGACAATATCAATAATTTCGACCAATTATAGACGCTAATCTTTTATAAGTTCAACCAAAAAATATAATGCCTGACTCGGCTATTCCGAGTAAAGAACCTTCTTGCACATTAAAGTACCGAAAAACCAACGAAAACATGCAGTCAATATATAGGACTTCCCGCAGATGCATACAAAGTATATATTTTATCCGTCGGTTGCCAGATGATATAGTAGCTATTGCTAGCATTTCCCGTATCGCCTGGTATCAATCACATACCAATAATCGGTGTCAGTTAATCTTCACTACAATGAATAATCGGGAAAAGTGCAACCATAATAACTATTGTAATCAAAAGAATCCCAACAACGATGCCTACTGGAGAAGTAGAGGGTACGACACACGGCCTGATAATTGGCAAGGTGAGATAAATAATAGATGCAACGTGTACAACCTGCACATACAAACACATAGGTAATTATATTTATTAATAGATCGAAATGCAAGGGTTATATGTGTAATTATTCTATTATTTTACAACACTTGTTCATCTTTATTGTTGCAAAGGAATAAACGAATGATCAATACAATTTTTTACATTACATAACCTATGTAATATGAAATTATATTCCACGGAATAAGTAACTAATGCATACACGTGCTATCTAATACCGATAAATTAAACGGTAGGAAGACTTCATCGTCCGCTTAATATATTTTAAAAAATTATTTTATTTTAATAATTATATTATAAGAGTAGATTAAAGCTTCCAAAACTGAATAATAAAGCCCAGATTCGTTTTGTTTTTTTTTCCTTCACACACAGCTTCTTTCAACTTGAAATGAATACCTGTATCCTCAAATAGAAGGAACTAGAATTTCGTTTTAATTTAAAAAGTGCCTGGTTTAATTCGCAGTAATTTTAAACCCTTTAAAAACTGTTAACTTAATGTTGTGAATGTACAACACAATACAACTTCATTTTAAATCACTTATGTAAATGTAAGTAATAATCATTATGACAACAATTCTCCTTTACAGAGAAAAAGTCGCCTACCAATGCGGATAAACCACGAACAGAAAAGCATCAATAACTGTTGATACTTAATACATAATAATTCTGTCCATTTGTAAAAATTCTAGTCGAAATAAACTGATCTGTTTGTTTATTGTTAATAATTAATATAAGCAACCGCCGATATTCTTTGCCTATAACCTTTGTTTTGATCCCATTAACCTATTCATTACTAAACTCTCAAGGTTTTGAAATCTACTTAAGTGATAAGCTATCACATTTTCTTAAACTAAAGAGTGATTGAAGACTGATTAATTGAGTTCTTTGAATTTCTTTGAATTTAAATTTTCACTCAAGCTAAAGAGAATTTTGAGAAGTCTTTCAGGTACGAAGCATATTTCGAATTCAATATTTCTATTGAAAATCCCTCATAAGAATGGAAAATTCCCATTCAATCGGCATAGCACAAAGCAAGACATATTGTACCCTCGGCTAAACTATGCCACTGCATTATTCTCAACTCATCTCTTATCCTTACTTATGACCTATGATATGGCCAATATCGTAAAACGCCGGATACTTTCAAAGTTAGGTTTAAAAGAAGTATAGACATTGCAATGGCCTAGGTATACTTTGCTACCATCAGCAACGGGGCTACAATTATTTGAGTCCTTTATTAAGAAGTTTAATTCAATCAGCTGCTTTTATTATAAAAGAATAACTTTAATAATAATGCATGAATAATTGAATTAAATTAGCCATTAAAAAAATATCGTACAAATTACAATATGTAAATAGGTTAATCGGATAAATCGTACCACATTATGTCAAGCTTATTTCCAAAATGCAACAACTCCAAAATCAACAAATCAAGTATTCTTTCATGCTATTGCATATTAAATTGTATCGAAATTTGTGTCGTAAATACCTTCACCGCTATCAAAATGTAACTATTTTCTATATTTCCATATCATATCCACGATAACTTTGCTTTGTGCTTTACCGTTCAATAAATTATTTTAAACTATGCACTATGGATTGATTTAGTTGCGGTTGCCAAACATAATAAATGATCCAGTTTTGAATATAGCTACGTATTGTTACAGATAAATACTGCGAAAGGTAATTTTCAATGCAAAGAAATCAATTTTAGATGTTGCTGCAATATGAAGAAAACATTTTTCATGATAATAATAGTCGTAGCGCGCAAAATGCATATGTTAGCAGACTAATTCAAATTGTAAATTCAACCTCGGGAAAATCCACTGTGTCACAAATTCAATAATTCACAAATCAAATAGCCGCACCATCAGAACAAAAATGTCTATTTGGTGCACACAGAATTTTTTCTAAAATTATTGTTTCTACACGACGTGACGCGTATAAACATAGTGAAACATATGAAGGGGTGACATTATATTTGATCAACGAGATGGAGGTAGATCTGTTGCTTATAGTACTAACCCTCTGATGGAAACACTACTTTTTTCCTTTTTAGTGGAAACGTTTGCCTCAGAACAACAAATTCAGCTCTAAATCAAGCGATTCAATAGCTACCGTGTTTTTGTTTTTCATATATTCATGTTCCTATTTAAAACGACTTTATTCAAAACATTAACATGGATTGTAGTTTTTCATATAAAAAAATACCTGCTATACATACTTTATTTTCATCAATTTTGGTCGTAATAGCTCACGAAGGGTAACAAAAATTCTCATTTTATCATATTCCTGTTTCATGTCGTGGAGGTAATAATAAAATTCTCTTGGTTCGAAATGTTTGTAGGTATTTTTTCAACCATATTTACTAAGAAATAAAAGAAGGAAAAAAAAGCAAATTGAAACGAATGTAGGAAAGAAAGATAAGAAAATGCGAAAGAGACGAAAAAAGTGGAAATGGCACTACAGGAGTAACAAAATATGATTATTTGCCTGGAAGGCATCGTCAGTTTCAGAAAAAGAAAGTTAACCTGAAAAAGCTGAGATAATCCTCCCTCCTTGAATGTTAGAAGTGCACTAAGCTACATATTAGGGCTGGCGTACTTGCGCTATAAGTACACCAACCCCCATTATGTAGCCCAGCGATGACAATAGGAATAGTGCTAGGCAGATGTTCCCACCGAAGGATCAAAAGAATTTACTGGTAAGTTTAGGGCTAGAGAAACCTACTCTGGAATAGAAATAAGCCATGTTTCTTCGACGCTGTCAATATCTAGGATGGAAATTGTGCGGATAATAATTTTAAAGTGAAATATAAAGTACTTTACTTTGAAGCTTGGCTCTCCGGGTATTCAATATTAAATCAAAAAGGAAATTTTTCAGTCCAGCCAAGATTCGGAATTTGAACTAGACAATTTCATTTAATAATGAAGACAATTCAGAGAGATACACTATGTTTCGTTTGAAAAAAGTATAGAACCCTTTTCTTCAAAGTAACACGTAACATCCATGATTTGCAGAAAAAGTAGATATAGAATCGTTTTTGAACATTATAATGTATAGGAAAATCTAAACGAGAAATTGTGTATATACACTGTCGTTCTGAGAAGTTCGGTCGTTTGGTAAATAACATGAAAAGGTTACAGAAACAAAAGAAACTAAAAACAAAATGCAATTTTATTGTATGTACAGGTAAAAAAGACAAAAATAAATAAATAAAAAGTTATTCTGGCCTAATATAATATACTGAACATTATATATTTTTTCATCCAAAAAACCTCCTTTGCTGTTAATCACCGCTCGAACTATTCTAGGCACTCTTTCGATTTCGAAGTTTTGTTCAAATGGATTGTGGAATATTAATCCATTCATGTTGCAGAATATTCCGTAAATGTTCTTGTGAAGTTGGGCATATTTTTCGGATCCTCCTGTCCAGTTCATCCCACAACATCTCTATAGGGTTCAAATCTGGGCTTTGTGGGGGCCATGTCATTACTTTCAGGGTGTGCTGTTCTTCTTGCTCCTTTAGATAGTTCTTACACACTAACGGAGTGTGTTTTGGGTCGTCGTCATGCATGAATGTAAAGTTACGGCCTATTATACGCAATCCTGATGGCACTGCATGATTCTGGAGTATTGCAAAATAATTTTCCTTCCTCATTACACCCTGCACTCTGCACAAATCTTCCGTCCCAGCAAACACCCCCGCAATAACACAGAACTACGCCCTTGCTTCACTGTAGGCGCAAAGCAGTTCGGGATCACTTTTCGGTTTTAGATCTTCGGACATAAACTCGTCGATTTTGCCCAAAAACCTCAAACTTTGACTCGTCACTCCAAAGCACGTGTTTCCAATCATCTAACGACCCATCTAGATGAGAACGGGCCCACTGTAGCCGTTTTGCTATGTTGCCCCGACGTAACAAGGGTTTTCGAATGGCAATGCGTCCATGAAGGTCCGCTTGTTGAAGTCGACGTTTTACCGTACTCGCCGAAACTTGTTCTTCACGGCCGCGATTGCCTTCGGCTGCTATTTGTGGCGCTGTTAATTTTCTATTGCGTTTGCTCAATAATACAATTCTCAAATCTTCAGCTTTTATTGTTTTCCTAGATGCTCCAGGACGAACACGATTTTCTATAGTTCCAGTTATCCGATATCGCTTTATGATGTCATTTACTGTTGAACTTCTCATATTTATGTTTTTCAGCAATTTGTCGCCCCGAATATCCTTCTTCAAACAGCGTAATAATGCGTGAACATTTTTCTACACTGGTAGGCTTTCCACGTGCCATTTTGAAGTAACTTTTCTTAAAACTTTCGCGCAAAAACAACAGATGCACACCAACACACGTTTAACAGTAAAATTAAGCAAATTTATATCTTTACGCCTGTGATAAATAAACAAGAGTGATACTGCGGTATATTTCCTAAATGTATTGTTCGTTAATAATCCCCAAACGACCCGTTTCAAAAGATCTGTACTTCCGAGAAATTCTTGGAATGATAATGAAAGGGATTTTTTGTGGTTGTCGCAATATTTCTACTTTACATAAGAAGTTATGGCTTTAATCCCTTAGAAAAGAGTGTATGCTTAATATTTTTCTAATTTTATGTATTAATAATTGTATACAGTGTGATATAATAGATTTTTATTGTATGACCGAACTTCACTGAACGGCAGTGTATGTTAGCATTATGTTCTAAAAGAAAGATTTGTTGCATTTTGGACATAAGCTCCACATATAACGAACATAGTTTATACAGGCAAACTTGACAAATTCCAGTTTACATCGACTGGAAATCATCTATTTAATACCGATTTTAATATAGTGGAATACCCGATTATAAGTAAAATTTGATAAATACTGGGATAATTACATAGCTAAACACCTCTCGCATACAAACAGAAAGCAATGTTTAAAAAACTATTGATTTTAATAAAATTAAATGAAATGGGTGTGCCGAGTTTTGCAATTAATGGAAATATTGTGCCTTTCAACAGTTATATTTTTATATTTTCATAAAAGATCGACGTTTCTGTATTTTTATACATATACATTAGACCATAGCTTTTTGAACTCGGTGTAGTGGTAATCACCTAAGTAATCTGACACATAGAGAGGTAAATGCGGGAATCCCATTAATCCGTGATTAAATTTCTTAATAGGAATGTAAATGCGACACAGAGTATGTCTTAATAATACATACATATGTACTTATTATTATAATCTTGCTATTAATACTCTACACAAATAGTAATCACTAACCACATATATAAAAATTCTTTTACGGAAATGTCTACTTTATGCCTTGAACTTCATTTGCTCTATAACACAAACACATTTTTATAATAATTATTCGAAAGTGCTTAAAATGTGGGCATCGAATACATATTAACTAAGTACTATAAAACTTTTACACTATTTTGAACGAAATAGATATGAATAGTATAGTGCAGCACACTGGAGCGATTGACCGTTTCATCAATAGTGTTAATAATAATTAAAGTTTAATAATCTCTTGTTTACCTTGTTAACAACGGAAAAAATACGATTTTAGTATTTTTGGAAAGTTAGGAGCGGTGAAGCTTAGTATCAGAATTCTAAAATACTTAAAATCAGTAACACGAAAAGTCATATACAAACTCCCAGCTAGGAAAAATAAGCATTTTTACAAGCAAGAGTAAATTGGGGGTTGCACAGCTTTGCATGAGCGGGTTCCGAAATTCGATCGTATGGTTTCTAACCGAAAGCCAAAGTATCAATTTTCACCTTTCTGGATTCAAAAATGACGAAATTCACAAACAAACTCTATTCTACACACTTAAGGGCATAATTTCTAAAAATTATTGCGTGTCTGCGTCACAAAAAGGACCTACTGTACAAATTTCGTGTTTCTGTTGTTAAATCATCAGAGCTTCTCTCTTTATAGGTGCTGATGAACATTCTAATGTATTTCAGACTATCGATGTCAGTGAAAATTATATATTATAAAAATAACAATTGCTATATTCGAAACAATTGCATCTTATCAACCTGAATGTAAAAATCATTTAAAATCTTTGACAAAAACTTAGAATACATTATTAACAAAGGTAAAAAAGAAAAGAAATTATGAGAGAATTTTTAACTCTAGTAAGTCTAAAGCCTCTTGGCAAATTGTTTATGAAGTATTAAGTAAGCGAAATAAAATCACCTATTTTGATAGAAATTCCAAGATCATGTCAAATGAAATCAAAGATGTGAATACGGACTACAAAATTGCTTATAATCCACATACGTTTTGTTTCGAGCCAACTGTAGTGTCTGACTTATTGAAATGTGTACATAAATTAAAAAAACAAAATTGATAAAATTCCTTTGAAATTAATTTACAGCTCTTTCAATATTATCGGTGGTCCATTGTTTGATATCATCAACGAATTGTTATCTGCTGGTGGCTTTCCCTCAGATTTGAAGTACGCCATTGTCAGACAAAATTGAAAATTTACCGACCTATATATGTGCTTCATCATTTTCTAAAATTTTTGAAATGATCGTATATCAACAACTTCTAAACTTTTTAAAAAACGCAAATTACTAAACATACATCAACATGGTTTTGTATCTGGAAAGAGTACTCTTCCGGCAATGTTTGAATATACTGAGTGTATCTTGGAGGCATTCGAAAATAATTGCTTAGCAGCTGGATTGTTCTTGAACTTTGCAAAGGCTTTCGACTTTACAACTACAATGTTCGGGGTGTTGCAGATCCAATGGTCACTTCCATTGGGATTCCACAGGGAAGTATCCTTGAACACTTCTTATTTCTAATATTTGTGAGCGGTTTATTTTCAGTCGCAGCTGTTGAATATAAAATCAAAACGAGTTGACCATTAATATTAATAAAACTAAATGTACATAATAACCTTCAACGTTGACACTCTTGATCTTGTAAACAGTTATAAAGTTTTAGGCATCGTTGTTGATGACAGACTAAGGTGAAATGATCATATAAGTTACATATATAACATTAACACCAATAACTGACTTTCTTGAGGCGAAAGCCGTATATCATGCTTATATTGTTTCGATATTCGTTATGGAATTGCCATTTGGGGCTCTTCGTCTGAAATCGATGTTTTCGTACTCTAGAAAAGAGCGTTCCGTGCACTTCAGGGTTTAAAATTCAATTCGTTTTTGCGTTCTTAATTTAAAAATAATGGTCTCTTAACGAGTGCCTGCTTCTTGTATTCAAAAATGAGCAGCTGTTTGAATCCGAGGAAGAAAGACATGAACTACATATAAAAATTGCTATTATATACCGGTACATAGACTACTAAAAACAGAAAACGGATTATTCTACGAATCCATCAAATTTTTCAACAAATTACCAAATGATAGCAAAACAGAAACTAAATTAACTTCTTTTAAACAAAAAAGTTTGCAAACCAGCGCCATACCCTACACTTCCCTACATAAATAGTAACACATAGACTTTAATATATGCTGTTGTATTGTGAAACGCTACCCCTGCCTAAAATATACGTTTGTGTGCATTTTAGGCAGGGTTTTTTTTAACAATTGTGTATGTATATGTATGTAATTACATTGCGCCGTAATCCATGACGCACATTTATGTAGTTGCGTCGCAGTATTTTATTATGTGGTATTATTACAGAAATAAAAAGACATTATTATTATTATTATCATTATTATTATTATTATCATTATTATTATTATTATCATTATTATTATTTATCATATTTAGAAATTGCTACCAACCCCCTAATTATAATAACACAATAAATTTTATTCATATTTCAGAAGAATATGCCTAAACTTCGTTGCTTTCAAGCAATTACGTATATCTAACTGATCTCTATTCTTTCAAGAATAGTCCAAATATCAATATTTCTCGATTAATATACTGGATGAGCCTTGAGTTTGATTAAAATGAGGAACTATGTACAAATCATTCATTTCTCATCAATTAATTTTGGGGGGAGAGGAATATTAATTTTGTTATAATTAAATAATGGACACGTTCTTTGCTTTATTGAAAAAAAGTATGGTACATATGTACATTTATGAAACTAAAAGACCATCAATGGAAGTTCTGCAGGCGAATTGTTATTAATTTCATCAACATCAAAACGTAAATATTACATATATACGAGTTATATCCCCTGATAAGTAATAACTGCTAACTGCTGATTTACGCCTTGTATATATTTTGCATTTATTATATACGTCTTGCATTATTTCTGCAAACAATAGAAGCGTCTTGCAAAAGATAATAGTATCTCATGTAAGCATTCTTGATACCTATAAAAGGGAATAGAAATAATGTTGCAAGTAGTATTAACTTAGCATTGTTAGCGTTAAGTTCAACCTAAACTTTGTTAGTTTTACTCAGTATATTTTGTAAGAATTCTCTGTCTGTTCGAAATTAAATTAAATTTTTTAACGCACGATTAAATTCCGTCCGTTAACTTACGTTTTCTACACGATGGGTGACGCCAGATCTCGTACATAAGTTGAAATAATTTGTTCTGAAACAGTTAAATCGGTAAATCCCCGAGACTCTATGTACACAATATTTGTTTGCGCTAACGGAAACAACCTTGAGCTGATGGACAAACAAATTCTATTTATACGTTTATATATACGATGTCACATAAAGACTGCTATGTATGAAACCATCTTTTATTATCACATTCTGGCACGGGTCCGTGACATCGAAGTTTTAACACTAAGGAATCCCTGACACCGTGATACAGGTAGCTTTGCATTTACATTGCCGAAATAAACGCAAGGTTATAAAATAAAATAAAGCAAGTTTTCTGCTAGAAAAAGGATTTCTTAAAAAATAAAACGACTGTAGATATGGTGTACAGTGACAGAATATAGTAACCGCGGTGTTTGCCAGTAGAGAAAAAATATATTATAATAAAAAATATATTATAATTACATACTCTACCGAATAAAAAATAAAGGACGGATAAATACAAATATAAGTAGGCAACTTTCCGTGCACTTCACGAAATTAACAGAGACTAGACAGACTCGTATTTTGTCAACTCTCCAGTAACACGAATCCATTCTCACGAGATGAATAAACATGAGTCTGTCTAGTCTTTGCTAATTTCGTGAAGCGCAACTCGCTTCTGCAAGTAAATAGACCGCACAATAAAATAAGGGTTTAGCAAATATTACGTCTACATTTAATATTCATCAGACAACAGAAAAGTATCGGCACACTCCTCACCACACATTTTCAACCATTGACCAAATTCGGTCAACGATTCAACATAACGTAAAATCCGTACAAGAAATAATATAACAAATATACAT
The DNA here is from genome assembly GCA_902654985.2 of Oryctes borbonicus. Lineage (NCBI taxonomy): Eukaryota > Metazoa > Arthropoda > Insecta > Coleoptera > Scarabaeidae > Oryctes > Oryctes borbonicus. The sequence goes on along the minus strand of LR736867.1, from coordinate 2,091,038 downwards.
AAACTTAACCAAATTCTAGCAAAAAATTTATAGGACTTCTTAGAGCCTACTGGGCATCGACTCCACAAGATTTTCACAAGTCGGTCTCCCTCGAAGGCTCTTCTAAATCCTGCTAACATGGTTGTAGATGTTGTCCCCGTTCCCTGGCATTGGAATACCTTCCTGCATCCACATCGTCGCCATTATACCTCATAAATTTTAAATCTGGCGATTTTGAGGGCATTCTCCAAAATACCGATATACTCTGCTGCATTCATTCTAGTACTTATAAGAATGAGTTCTCCAGGAGCTGCAACCGATATCCACGCGCAACATGTTAGCCTTACTAGGGACGAATAGGAACAACATTTCTTCTGTCGTGACGACTGTTATTCGAACGCCATACAAATGCTCTTGTCCCCAGTAAGATAGAAAAAACTTTTTCATCCGCAAAGATTCCGGTTACGATTTAAATTTTCATTTACAAAATGTTCTGAGCATGACATGCTACAAATTCCACTTTCTTCGCCAGGCGCTTGCAATATACGCGTTTCTCTTAAAAAAAATTGTTCGTTTACAGCGAACTGAAAAGTTGTGTAGTTCTGCAGTTTCACATGGTTAAATGCTATGCGTGTATGTAATACTTCTATAAGTTCGCTAAATTTCCCTTCTTTAGGTGGTTTCGGGGTTGTAAGATTAGACAGTGTTTGATAATGTATAGGTCCTAAGCAGCTTATCAAAATTTGAACCATTTTCAGGTGTGTCAAATATGTAAATTTCAATGTTCTAAATCATTTTCCAAGCGCTGTATCTATGAATCAAACGTTTCATTTGCTTCGTTATATTGCTGGAGTTGTATTCCTCTAAGATATGTGGTATTGTGGTTTTTTAAACCAACACCGGAGATAAAACATGAAGCAGAAATAAGGCTTATAACTGATAGCAGTAATTTTGTTTTCCACGCCTATCATGTGTTGGTGATAAAAGCTATACAGCCACTGATGTTACCGATATAGGCAACTTAAGTCAAAACATTCAGCACCACAAAACAACAGAACGCATTTATCAAACCCAATAAGTCTTGGGTAAGAAATCAAAGTATTCAAAAATGGTTGGATTGTGCTTATGGATTACGTGTAGAAACATTATAAACAAATTGATACAAACCGCTACGTGCTATCGTAAATTGTAAACTGCGTACAAGATTCTTTGGGGTCTATGAACTAACTCTTAGAGAACATTAAGAGTCTGGCGAATTTGATAAACCTGCTGTATTTCATGGTTTAATAAATTCAGTCTACAACTTGACAACGTATTTGCTTTTGCGTTGAAAGGGTACTTCAAAGAATATTCAGAATGATTATAGACAGACTCTTTCTTACTCTGACATTTCATATACGTCAACTGCACATTTATCAAACTCACGCGCCGCCACTAATTATTATTATTAAAACTATAAACTTCTCAATGCATGAAAAAATCATTTATGAAAATAACAGACGTAAACAAGTTAAATAATTATTTTAACAATGTAACAAAATCTCAAAAAGCATCACTAGTTGCATTGTTTGAGGTTTGTTTAGAAACTGCAAAAGCAAACAGCCATTTTGCAGTGGAGAATTCATTGAAAAATGTGCATGGACCTCAGTATACATATCACCAATTAATTAGATGGCATGATCAATAACTGCTGCTATTTTTCTGTTGGTTTTAGGCCTGCAGAAATAAGTTGTGCTCACGAAATTAGCAAAGACTACACAGGCTCGTATTTATTCGTCTCATGAGATGGGTTCGTGTTGCCTACTGATTACTCCGAGAGTCGGCAAAACACGAGTCTATCTAATCTCTGTTAATTTTATGAAGCGCACGGAAAGTGCACTCGTTTCTGCAGGCTTTTGGCTTGGTCGAAACTATCTACGTATGTACATTTGAATAACAAGTCAGTTTTGGAAAAACTAAATAGAAACTATGAGTTGAGTGTAGGCTTTCACGACCGTAATCCATAGTAGAAATGTCTTTAGGGTAATGTCGCGTAGTTAATATTTTACTTGACGTTTCGCTGATCAATCTGTCAGCTTCTTCGGAAGATTTCTAAAGGCTGTTTTTAGAAATCTTCTGAAGAAGCTGACAGCATAATCAGCGAAACATCAAGTAAAATATTAACTACGGGACATCACCCGAAAGACATTTCTACTAAAGAAACTATGAGTATCCTGAACACTTTTTAAAATTATACTCGAGGACCTAAAATGGACGGCAGCGCATTATAGCGATTTTAACAAATGCACCGCTATTGTAAATGACGGAGCTGGGGCTACAACAAACCGCAATATTGAACTCGCAGGACTGTTACAAAAAGAAGGAGTATTATGGTATTTCGCTCCAACTAAGAGATATAATTCAATTTATGACCGAAATCATTACATACCACATTTTTGGACGAACTGAACGGAAGTACGGTGATCTGCTTTTGCATAGTGATATTCGCTAGCTGTGTTAGAAAGTGCCTAAAGAAATTTTGTGACGTTTGACGAATGAAATAGTACCTGGCATGGTACTTAATATAAATAGCTTGAAATAAACTCTGAATTTTTGATTGCACCACAAGAAATGGTGCAATGGACTAAGGTCTGGAGATCTAGGAGGCTATTCAATATAAGGATTACTTTGAAACTAATACCGACAACTATCCTGATGAACCGTGTCATTTTTACAAAATGTTGCCTCGTGAGAAAAGAAACAAGGTTTATTGCAAAATTAGAATTAGGCAAACCTCTATCATAACTTCACAAAATTCTAGTGATCAGAAAATTCTTGCACAAGACCGGGTTCATGTGGTTGATATTTTTCCCTGGATAAACTCCATCAAGACTTTTAAGAAATCGTATTTGAATCTTCTCATTCTACTTATACAAATGTAATACGGTGTCCAAACAAGCCAAGCAAATTCATCTCTGCTTATAACAACGGTATAAAAATTTTAAGAAGAGCTACATTCTTGAACTATCTGTAGGTGCGCATTACGAGCTTAAAACTCTTGATGTAGAAATACAAAGGCGACGGACATTTTAAACGGCTATCGAAACCAATTCCAAGACCACAAAATTCATTAATTCTTGTCATAATGTCACAGCAATTGTGGTGTACAGTGGCGACTCATGGTGCCGTAAATGACAACTCTAGGAATTCTTCCGTAGCCACAGTGCATACATTCACCAACAACCTAGAAGAAGTAAGCCAACTGGTGACTATGTTCATATATTACGCTGTAGCACCATTAACATTAACATCATTCTAATCCTTAAAATTAAATAAATATTTATACTTTACATAAAGATTAAATACAAATTTAAAGCTGTTGTAAAATCTTAGTTCTGTTGGACAAATAGGGCTCTAAAAGTTGGCTAAGTGTAAACTAAAACAAAATGCGGAACATTTTAAAATAAGAGACTGTAATCTAATATATCGAATGCTTTGCTAAGATCTGTAAGGAATATACTTGGTTCTTATTTTATTACACATACACTACCGTTCATATATTTGGGGACGACTAAGAAAAACTCCGAAAAATTAGCAAAAGTGAAATATTGACAATTGATTATGTTTTATATGAAAGAGTATACATTTCTATATGTATGAACATGATTTACATCAATTTACATCTATCCCATCAAATTTATATTCTACCGCAGCCACAAGCAAAATTCCTCTTAATCCCTTTTATGGGGTTATAAACGTAAACTTGAAAATATTGTCGAATATTTCCACAAAGGAATAATGTGAGATTCATAGAACACTTAGTACAACAAACAAAGCAGATATCGTCTTGTATTTAAAATAAAATCGATCTTGATAGTAGTTTAGTTCAAATTTAACTATCGTAATAAACGGGTGGTGCTGAAATGGCAAAACGAAAAGAAATTTCCATCGAAACGCGTTCTGCTATTATTACTTTACGTAATGAAGGATACTCAATGGCAGTTATTGCGAAAAAATTAAAAATATCGAAAAATGGTGTATTTACAACATTAAAACGAGTGGCGGAAACGGGTTCTTTGGCTGATAAGAAACGTTCTGGACGCAAAAAGAAGCCAACAGCTGCTGAGGATCAGTTCATGGTTCTTGTTTCAAAAAGAAACAGATTCCTAACGACTCCGGAAATAACGCAGCAAGTCAATGTTTCACGAAGAAATCCTATTTCGCATTTGACCGTTAAACGAAGATTAATTGCGGCAGGCTTAAAGGGACGAGTAGCTGCCAGAGAACCGCTTTTGAAAGTTCAAAATAAAAGAAAAAGATTGCAGTAGGCACAAGAAGACAGACACTGGACATTCGAACAGTGGTGCAACGTGCTGTGGACAGATGAGTCCAAATTTGAAACATTTGGCTCCAAACGGAGGACGTTTGTTAGGCGACAGGTTGGTGAAAGAGTTAGTGAACAGTGTATTTTACCTACAGTGAAGCACGGTGGAGGTAACATAATGGTTTGGGGCTGTTTTGCGGGAACAGCTGTAGGTGATTTAGTAAGAATACAGGGAATACTTCGTAAAGAGGGCTATCTCAAAATATTACAAGAGAATGCTATACCAAGTGGGGAACCATTACGAGGTCGAAACTTTACGTTTCAAGAAGATAACGACCCTAAGCATTCTTCTCGTACATGCAGAAAGTATCTAGCATCTCTGGAAGAAAAAGAACGTTTAAAAAGAATGATTTGGCCACCTCAGTTTCCTGACCTGTCGCCTATCGAATTAATATGGGATGAACTGGACAGGAGGATTCGCCAAAAAGGAGTGACTAGTTCACAAGATTTATGGAGAAAGCTCCAGCAAGCCTGGACCGAAATCCCAGCAACATTTTTGAAATCTTTAATTCTAAGAATGCCACGAATATGTACCGCAGTAATTAAGTCAAAGGGTGGACATATAGACGAAAAATCCGTATAGACCTAATTATAATTAGTACAACATTTCTTTTTGGAATATTTTTAGTTTTGTATAATATACTCAATGTACAGAAGTAAATTAAATTACAAATGACTTTTTGTTTTTATCCGAATTAAAAAAAAAACTGTATTTTTTAATCGTCCCCAAATATATGAACGGTAGTGTACATACGTGTAACTTTAAAAAGGCAAATACCAATTGAATTAATGACATAGTAGGCAACCAGTTATACCTTTATGATTCAAGGAGCCTGAAACGATAAAATACGTTTTAAATAGATTTAATAGATCTATTTTAAGGCAGATGAAATAAATTCGCCACTTTTAGTTCAAAGAATATATTTTTTTCTTGTATTGACAAATTACACTTTTCAGACACGAAACTATTAAAATTTATTTCGAAATAATATTTGTACTGGCAGCGCAGAGCAAAACAAAGCTATGAAAAAATTCAGAATGTGCAAAATTTCAGCTTTGAATAAAGACAGTATTTTATTATAACGAGTAATTAATGAATTAAGATAAACAAACAACATAACAAAGCAAGTTTCCAGTGTGTTTTGATGGAATGATGTGGTCTCGCATTAGATCCAGAAATTTTGCTGCAGTATAGTTTCCGTCAATAAAAAATTGGCCAATAAGTCTATTAGTTATTTTATTATTCTAATCCAGATATTGACCTTTTGAGGGTATTGCGTTCAGGTCATGAGGATTTTTGAACGGGTTCTATAACAAACGGGTTAATGGAAGGGAACCTTAGTATTCTTCAACGGATTAGAGCACAAACCGAAGATTCTAAACTTCACTTTTTACAGTAAATGTAGCTTCATCAGTAGAAAGCATTTTCTTCAAAATTTCTATATTCTCATTTAACATATTAATTAAGGTAAGGTGGAGTAAGTGTGTATTTGGGGTAAGTGTGTAAACCAAAAATAGTTCCCAAGTCATTTATGTATAACTGCTGCCATGTATGAATTACTACAAAACGAGTGATATATTTTAAATGTGCCACAACAACAAATTGTAGATATTTATAATATGAGCAGATCTAATTCATTTGTAATGACAATATATAGTAGGTCTACAGACTTGAATTTATTCTTTTTAGATCTAAAATTCCCACAAACCCCCTTTGACCCGTCAAGTGTATAATATGGGACATGTATCAATATCAATTAAAAGGTAATACTAGAAAAATGTGATGTCATGCACCTTCATGGAACCCCTTTATGGATACCTCGGTAAAGTATAAACTCAATATCTTCAATTACCCTAACTTTGTTTCGCAAAAATCTGTTCATCTTCCTCGAAAATCTCTTGATGATTTAATATTTTATATAGCTTATATAGCATTCTTTCAGGTTTTCAGACATTTAAAAGTGATATTTTATGTTACATAGAAGAAATGTAACATAAAATATTCAGTTTCAAGTTATGTTAAAAGGTGATTGGTTTTATTTCTTTTTTTGGGGGAACTTAGAACGCAATTATCTGGTTTGAATTTGTTAAAAATTAGTGATGGACACTATCGATAGTGACTATCGAATACTATCGATAGTACGTGTTACCGCCAGCTTGGGTGCGTGTTCGAAGCTCTTTTTACTCGGACTGATTCCATACAATACCTGGCATATGTGTTTATTGATCTATTATACATTGTAACCAAGTTGCATTCAAATCGGCAATTTTCTATGATGTAACTTTACCTTTACAGTGCTAGGAAGGCAAGTTGTTCCGGATGATGGCACAGTTCTCAATTTCCTATTAAACTAGGATCAGTACCGCGGACAGGCTCCGCCTACTTTTTGCATTTTTGCCATTTCCGGCGAGGCCCTTGCGATTCTACTATTATCTTATCACATTTATCACATTAATAATCACATTTCTTTTTTCTTCAATTTTTGTGCGAAATTTCTCATGGGGCATGCAAATCTCGCACACCATTGCCTCCGGCGGGTCCTCCCCCTTCATTCGAACCCAAAATCTAAAAAATCGCCCGTCCAGTTGTTTGACAATTTACACTATTCCCTATCCGCCAATCAGAAGCCATAAAATATACTCCTAGATCCTGGCTCTGACTACAAGGCTACAAAAACCCCAATTTTTCTCGATTTTTCGGTAAAATCCGTAGTGCCCAGGTACTTTGTGTCACTCGTCTCTAATCTCTCATCCTTTTCTCAAACTTAATTATTTGACGCCCTACCCTACCCTTTTCTCTAAAAGTATCGAAGACGAAGAAGCAGCCTGCAGCCGCCGGAAGTGCGCGACGCCAGCAAGTGTTCTCTTCATCCACGTTGTAGTACAATCTACTCCACGAGTGCTGTCGACTCACAATTATTTTTTATCTATTCTATTTTTCCTTGCGTGTGTTCCGGTTTACTGCTCCTATACCGTTACCTTTATTCTCTCGCACGATTGTTAATTTCTCCCTTGACAATTTTTCCAAATTTTCCTGGCGTTCCTTTATTTTCCCCCGAATACTGTACTACCGAACACCCCACACCAACACGTTTCAAGTCTATTTCCTGTCGCCCTTGCGTACCGTGCTCCGGCCCGACGCCTTTTCCAACCTGCATCCCCCACTCCACCTGGTTTTGGTTTCCTACACAGGATTTCCCTTGTGTACAGTCCCAACCACAAAAAGTGTCCCCAATAATTAAGTGTAACGTGCACTGTAGTTCCCCGCACGTTTTCCCAAGCTTTCCCCGATACCCGTGGCCTGCCCTGGTGTACATACCCCCTAAGTTAGAGTTAGCGTTAGGACAATTATTACATGAGATATTTAAGTTAGGTTTAAGCAAGGGAAAATGTAAACGTACCCTATGTTTAATAAATTATTGTAATGTGTGTTTAAAACCCGACTTATATTTTACCACTCTCACCCACAGTGCAATCAAAACAAAGACATAAGCCGTCTTAAGAATTTGTTTAACCTAAACGCATTCAAGCATAATTTAGTGTTAGTGCCAGGACACTCGGTGGACTCGCAACTCACAGCTATAAGCCGGCTGGCACGTAAGTACCTTTCTCCTACGTGTATTACCGAACAAGTTGTAACTCGACAAGAGTCTCGCCCAAAATAAGTGTTATCCGGCCCTCAGCCGTACCTTGCCCTTTTACTCGCCCTATTATTTAAAATTTAAGCTTACCTATATAGATTCTGTTTGGAATTTGGAACTTACGCTACTTATTTTCTTTTTTCATGTAGGTACTGTGTTGCACAACGTAAAAATAAAGGAAAAATTTTCCTTTCTGATCAGTATCAGTAAAGATTTGATATGTGTATATTGTAATGTGAGGATTACAGATATATCGTGATGTAAAAAGAAACCGTTCTTTTTTCTAAACTAAAAGACAGGTTTATTAAAAAACATTTATTTTTTTTTCAGGAAACCAACAACGTGCCTTAAACAAATATTATTTGTCGGAATAGCTTTAGACGAATAGCACTTTTTGATAATTTTTCTAATATATTCTAGAGTGTGCAGTTTGCTAGCGAGTGTTAGTCAGCCAAGCGTCGATCGGGTATATGCAGTAGCGTAGATAAATTGAAAGTTATATTTTGTTAATCGTACGTCTTCGATACGATTGTACTATGATATATTTTTCTAAATTGTTCGTTGCTAATTGGCCAGTACTGCCGTCGTTCTCTACGTGGCGAGTTACACACATGCGAGACAGCCTGCCACCGAACGTAATGCCAATGACAAATTGCACGCAACGTCGCCACTCTATATATTACCAAACAACATGGGCAATAAAAACGATATCGTTATAATGAAATAATTATAAATAGTGCAACTACCAAATAAGTCGAAGCATTTGCTAAAACAATAAAATAATGAGAATCTCTGAGTACAATTACAATTGGGCTATCGATATTACTATTGGTACGAGAACTATGGATAGTATCCATAATACTATCGATGGTTGGTCCAACTATCGATAGTACTACCGATAGAGAAAAATACTGATAACACTATTAAAAATATATCAAAATAGTTTTCGCTCAAGGTATAAGTATTCAGGATAATTGGCAGGAAACATCTCTCTAAATTTTAAATTATTATTCTTCTAGTACCACATTATCATTGTCGCCTTTTCATTTTTGTTGTACCCCTTCATCATTTCAATAAACCTAGTATTCAATAAAACGTATTTAATTTGAAATTGATGTATAAATAAATCATTAAAGAAATATTTGAAATAAAAAAAGTTGTTTTTTTTCCCTCCATAGCAACGCGTTTATTTAAATAATAATAAATAATAGATAAATCCATTACTTGTGTATAACTGGTTGCCTATTATATCGGCGATTGTCACTGCATTCGTGAATTTTTTGTCTAAAGTTGTATAATAAAGAAAAAAGAAGCCAGTATGTACATATATATGACATCTACCTGTCCTCCCACATCAAATTGTTGGCTAATAAATTGCGTAATCGATAGAAAATTAGTAGACGTACGAAATCGTGAGATATAGGGTTTTCTGGGATGATATCTGGAGGACAATAAAACACTTTCATATAGACCTTGATAAGATTAAACAAAATCGAGGTACTTTATAATTATTAATGATATTTTTTTCTCCCTTCTTTGGAACTAGAATATTCCTAGCTCAAAGAGATGAAGGTATAGGAATTGACTAATCAAAGATATAAATTTCTACCTTTCGTTAACTTCAGCTTACACACAATCATTATGGATTATTTGAGATCAGAAACAATAGACAATATTGTAATTTTACAAAAAAAAACATGAATATATAAAAAAAGTCAATTTTTCCCGCTACTTTGGTATAGTCGGGTGTAGCAAATAATCACGATTTCAAGAAGTTGAGGTCGCAATTATTTGTTTGTATGTTTTTAATGACGATAAGAAATTGCCCGGGTCCTGCTTGGCACAAGTTCATATTTACTAAATTCAGTCCTCGCCATGCGATTTCTTTTACCTTTTTGAATTTAATTCACTTTTTTGTCTTTCTTTAAACATTTAAAGACAATAACACGTCTTTCATTCATAACACTCCGAAGGGTTGTAAAATGCGCTATTCAACTAAGGCACATATGCAACACAACATAAACAGCGAACTTCGATACAGAAATTTGGACTGGATTACTTCAATATTATACTGCGTGTCCACGAAAACATCTAATACTAGTGTGACTATATTGCAAAATACGAAATCACTCCAATTGTTTTACCAGATACTCAAAATGTTAACTGATAGTACTATGGGACTTTCCTGTACTTAAATTTAAATGCACTCAAAGAAATAGGCAATAAAAGTAATAATACTGAACCTTTATCACCATCTTACTTTACTGGTAATTGTGTATCTAGTACGTGCTTTAATGCTTTTTAATATACATGTTGTTATACCTCTTATTAAAAAATTTTGCTATCCCTAGATAACGAAAGGAATTTTTTTTTATAAAATTGTTTTATTTTATTATATAGACCTATATGATTAATCAAATTAAAAAATGTAGCCAGTGTTTATTACAATATGTTTATATTTTTTCAATGAACTAATACAATAACAATACACCTATTAAAGTTAGAGTGCTCCACTGGAACGGGTGCCGATGATATAGAGCCGCCAAAATTGCTGCAGTACAAATAATCCTCAGAATAAAAGGTCGTATGCACCTTATAACGGAAACAATAATTGTAAACGCTATCCACAATAGAATTATAAAATCCGGTGCGAATTGCTCGGTTTTCTCGACTCGTTGCAACTGTGTTAATCCTATCCCAATAAGGAAAAGGAAAACAAAATTCCTTATAGTAAATACTAGCTCCAAAAGATCAACAACGGAAACGCTCATCTTGTATCCTTATAGCAGAAACCTAAAACTAAGATTTCTTAATTTACAATGAATGTTTCTTGAAACGAATAATTATTAATTTCAACAAACCGATGTAATTAGCGACACGTCGTATCTCAAAACCAAAAACGATTAAGTGTTTGCTTAAAAGAGTGCTGATAAGAGAAACGCATTAGATCTAGTATTTAACGATTAAGTCTTATCGCAGTAGACAATTAAGTGTAACATTCCCTTTATTTAACTGGATAAAAACAGAGTCCCAGCTAGGAGATACTTGTACTAAATCATGTAACACGCAGTAGCATACGGTAACACGAGGGATAAAATTTTAGCTATCCAAAAACTGCAAAATATTTCGAAAAATCGTATTTACTATTTTTGGAGAAGGTAGTTCTTTTCAAAAATAATACAATTGTTTATTCTCTTAAGACGTTTAAAATACTGCAAATGTAAATGAAATTCTTTCGAGATCTAAAAAGATCTATTTAAAAAAAACGGTAAGAAAAATTTCTCTTCATCACATCATCGTCCTCATTTAGCAAGGATTGTCTCTCGTTTGGATGCTCTGTCCCCTTGTCCTCGCCTGACAACAAAAATCCTTGCAAGACGAGTTCTTCAATTTTTTATTGAGAAATAAATAGTAATTTTAGCACCAGTTATTGGCAATGTAAAACAAATCTAACAAACAACTGTATAATACGCTAAGTTGAGTGTGTAGATTCGCAAACATATTCGTTATATCAGAGTGAACAAAAAAAAGAGATATTTTTTCATGTCTCAACTCAATATGACATTTTGGTTTATGAAGGTATGAAAATAGTCCAAGAGCGTCCTTAAGTTTTCTACGCAAAATAATTTAAGTTGGAAAGATTCTCGATAAAAAATAATTTAACTTCTCTTTTTGAAGATGAACCCCTGTTACGCAAGAAAATACGCACAGCGTGTATTTTTAACAAAAAAATTAAAAAAAAAACAAAGGTTGACATTTGTGAATCACACTTTGGACTTGGAATTTCTCGGTAGATGAAAACAATTTTTTTACTGCATTTGTTCATATTTGGCCAAATAATAAAATTTTTGGACATTTGATATTTTTAAATGACTTTTACGTATTCATGTGAATACGATGAGACAAATATTTTGGAACAGTTTTTGGGATTCTAATGATGCACAGCCAAACACAGCTACTTTAAAACTAAGGAAATAAAAAGTTTCCAGTGGTGGAGACTTTTGCGCGGACACTGTATATGCACGAGTATCCATTATTATATGTATATGCGTTCAATATAAAAGTCGTTATGATAATAGATTACCCTAAAAAACGTTTTGATTGATTTTACATCATATCGCTCAGTAACTTTTTGTATTTTTGATCTATCTAATTCAATAACACAAATAGTAGCTAGATACGCATCAAGTTACTTGGTGATGAATACAAAATATTGCTTCGTGAACTAATACTAAGCCTGCGGAAATGAGTGCTTTCGCAGTAGCGCAGGATTCTATTACTATCAATATTAAAAATAATATATGTAATTACTTACTATTTTAGTTTGATTGTGTTGTTGATGTAGACTGACGCAAAAATTCGCTGTACTATTGTATCAGTAGCATGGCTTCTATTGATAACTCACTCATACTCCTTCGGCGAGGTGAAAATATGTTGATGTATTTGGAAAATGAGCGTTCTGCGTCTAATGCTGTAATGTTCGCGAATTTAAGAAGGTCGTTCGCATTACATTTGTTTAAACTCGTGAATGCGTTTCGGAGATTTAATAAAAAAAATTTTGGTAGAAGCTATTAACTGATCTGCTTTTGGATAACTGTTTATACATGAAGCAATTGAGGATGAGATAGTTTTAGTAACTTTCCAGCTTTACCCATGTTTGAAGCCCCATCTGCAACCAACATTACAAGTTGGATTACCGATATATTGAACTTCCCAAAGGTATTTATAATAGTTTATACTATCGTTTCGGCGTTTGTCTTCTGTAATGCTGCACTACGTAAAAGAAGAGGCACGGATGCCACATCGCTTTTTAAAGTGCGCATTAACATATTTAAAATATCATTGTTCCTTGCATCCGTCAGTCATATTTTTTTTATTTTTTAACTCTGCCTTGATTTGTGGTATGTCTGACCGCTTTCGAAATATATTATTGCCGCCAATGAGTGGGCACTCATTTCTGCAGGCTTAACTTCTACATACTGTGTAGGTATTATACTCAAACAACAGTGGTTTAGACTCAAGAACTATCTAATAAAAGCCACTTAAAGGAAATCAAATTTACAAATCTACCGGTACATCCAAAACAAAATACGCCATTCAAAATTCCAAATCCGGACCTGATTTTTTCCTTATCTTTCAAAAGCACATATCGATTAAAGATTATCTAGGTGAAGATTATATTCAATTACAAAATAGTATAAACGGGTAAATTCAATTTATTTTTCATCTAGGTGCATACGAAATAGCGCATATAAACGTAATTCTTAAAATGAACGTGATTATAATTTATAGCTTAGCAAAATTTTGTTTTAGGTAACTATGGGAGCTCTCCAATTATTGATACGCATCATTAAAATAGTTTTTACCATCAAAAATCTATTTTACGGCGCCGTGGTTGCAGGCAGTTTGTATCACTTGAAATCGATCCCTAAAGATGAAAGATTCGTACAAGATATTCTCTGCATACTTTATATGGTATTTACTACGATTGCTCTAATAATAAGATCAATTAAGCCATTTTGGTTAAGGATACTTGCGTCTGCCTGTTCAATTGGAATTTTATATAGTAAATACTCTTATGAATGGGGTACGATGTTGTTGTTATCGATAGTATTCGTATATTAAATAAATTCGAAATTAAATTAATGAATTATCCTCCACATCTTTGTTCCTTCTTCATAAATGATCTTATTAAATCCTTAAATTTTCTCGAAATAGTTATAGTGCAGTCATTAAAAAATTAAGAATTTTAACTTGCTTTTTCCAAGAATCCCCTCCCTACATGTACCTTATTAGTATTAGTGAGACATTTTAGAGATACAAGTTTTGCTAGGTGTGTAGCATAGGATTTAACACGAAAAAAATTAAAGAAATTGCACGGATTTAGAGATCGTTTCTAACTGATACTGCCGAAAGCTTAGTGTACTAGAACCTTAATTAGATTCTCCTATTGCTTCGTTCCACTACTATTTTTTTGAATAATTAGTAACATTCCACTATGGAATTACATGACTAACTTCAAAATGAGACAATTAGACTTGAGTGTAGACTTTCACGACCGTAATCCATTGTAGAAATATCTTTCGGGTGATGTCGTGTAGTTAATATTTTACTTGACGTTTCGCTGACCATGCTGTCTGCTTCTTCAGATTTCTAAAGACTCCAGTCTTACAGTCTTTAGAAATCTTCTGAAGAAGCATGGTCAGCGAAACGTCAAGTAAAATATTAACTACACGACATCACCCGAAAGACATTTCTACAACAATTAGACTTGGTTATACAGCTGTGACCATATCTTGTATATATAAGTACTTTCAGTACCTCAGCTTCTTTTAGACGGTCAGCAAACAGCACCACTTCGTACTGTTAAATACTCCTGTTAAATACTATTCGTCCAATGCAAATTTAGAGTTATTATGTTTTGCTTAGTTTAAAGTCATACTAACGAAACTACAGCTAAGTGAAGCACAACGTAGACACATTATTGTATTTCCAAGGCGCGAGCCAAATACGCGGTACAAACTACAAGCAAAGAGAACAGAATAATAACAAAAATATCAACAAGGTAGGAAAAAAACAACAAATATTGCTGCAGAGTTACGGCAACAACAGACTGAATATCTCGACATGTATGGTGAGAACGCGATTGGTCCTAGAAGTCGCGACGTGAGCCTTTCCTCATCAACAAAGAGATCCTTTCTCACTTACTGACGTCGATGTCGTGTCGATACATTTTCCGATCTGTCGGTGGCTATCAATCGTCCTATCAGTGTTGCTTCTACGCTTACCCATTATTGGACTTTACTCAACTGAAATCTGCCGATAACTGGTCGATAAATGTGACTGGTGTTGTGTTACGATCGATGTCGTGTCGTGATCGTGTCGGTGCTGTTATTGGTAAATGTAAAAACGTTCATTTGGTTGGATAAATCTAATAGACGTAAATAAATACAGTCTCCGCGTTTGAAAATGAGTCAAACTAGAATTAAAATACTATACTTCTTCTTCGTAAAATATTTTCGACGTTAAAATTACCCCCGTGATGTTCAATACGTTAGAAGAGTTGGAGAAAATTATCATTCCCAATATCTTTCACCAACTGTTAACCACTGTGAAAAAAATGTAATGACCTGGAGGTGTATGAATGCAACGAGTACTGAAGTTTATGCTTACGAGGCGCGCGTGAACACCGCTGGCTGGAATCTTGGAACAAGTCAACCGTCAGATTTTATGAGTACGATGAAGGTGATTATTACTTCCAGCAGGATAATGGTTCTCGGCAAACAATGAAATGTTTCCAGAATAACGGAATTCGGTAATTACCGGTCTGCTCAATCCCCTGACCTTACGCCAATTGCGTTTTTTAAAGGAAAATATTAAAAAATATCAACCAAAGGGAGAATTAAAGGTGCGAATTCTCTGTGAGTGGAAGTCAATTTCTCCTGAACTGTGCCATGAACTTGTAGCAACTATGTTCAAAAAAATAAAAGTACTCACAAAGAAGAGGTGGTATAATTAAATTTTAATGCATGTTAGAAAAACGTTATTTTGATAATAAATGTGGTCTTTATTTCATTTTAATTAGTGCATTTTATTGCAATATCAAATAAATCACCTTGTCTATAACATTTAGCCACTGCTGTACATGTATAGAAGTGCAGCGGCCTCTTCACTAAACATCACTTAATTGCTACAATCGATAACAAATACACGTGTCTGGTTCCTTAACGTCTTTTACAGATTCGCAACATTTTTATCCAAACATAATAAGCATGGAAGTCTAAATATTAGTCGCTGGCTTAATTTCATAATCAAATCCCAAATTCCGCCTTCATTAGATTATGTAGTACGTAGTATCTCCGAGTTCCTATTTACAGTATTAAAAACTAATTAGCCGTTTGATAGCTATTTACATATATACAAAAGCTCAGCTCAATACACACTGTTACATTGCTAACTCAAGAAAGAATATAGTTAAAAATTAAATAGGTTTATTAAATATTTTTAAAATAATAAAGCATTATCAAAGATATGTACATAATAAAATTTTTAATAATTATCAACATCTTTCATTAATTTAAAAAAATATCCTGAAACGATCAGATTTTATACGTAGAGCGACTGTACACTATACATTGTAAAATTTAAAACTAGTGAGACATTTCTGAATAGAAACAATTTTTACATCAATCGCGAACTCTAAAGAATTACGCCGGACGTACTCGGAGGATTTGCGATACTCGGAGGAAAGGTACCATGCGTCCAATGTATTAGATCATGTTCGGGTAAGTGAGAAGCTTGAAAATGATCCTTCAATAACATATGCGAGAAGTTTAAGTGCCTCTGATAGGCTTCATTTTCTCTGGTGGGATCTCCACACAACTGATACAGATCTGAAATGGATACGACTAGTGTTAAACTGATTACTTAAATACATGTAATACTCACCTTTTAAAATTGCGGAAGCCCACAGCTGAACATGCACATCAGGTATTTTACTTGCCAATTGCATAGCTGGAGTCACCATATTCATACTCTCTCTGCTATTTCCAAGTGATAGAAATATATGCCCGAGTAAGACTAAGGAGCATGACGTTAATCGATTTAAATCTTCAGCATTCGCCATTTTTAACGTTTCTCGTAGATACCTCCTGAATTACAAATGAATAAAAATGAATGTTAAAATGTACTATTACTATTTAAGTCACTCACTTCGCTTCGTTATATCGACCTTGAAAAAATGCCTGTAAACCTTGTACGTAATATGCTGCCGCTCGTAAGCTATGAGAATGAGAAGGTAAATTTTCAGGATTTATTCTATCTAACAGTGCATTAAAGTCTGCTTCTCTCCTTCCTCTTAAATATACAATGGCTAAATTAAGATTAGCAAAGCTCCATAATTCTCGTTCATGTGATGTCTAAAATAAAATACGAATTATCAATACGAAGAGAAAATATAGAATAACCTTACCGTTAAAGCAGCAGTAAATTGCGCTTCTGCTGCTTCCATACAATTCATGCTCATAGAGTATAACCCTAAAAGAGTATGTAACTGCGGGCCGTGTGTTTCTAACAGTCTTGGGTGCTGGCGACATAGAGCCGTTGCAGCCGATATTTCTTGTAAAGCCTGCGTTTTATTTCCCATCACTAACCTACACATTATGATGTGCTCTAATAACATTAATTGGAATACTGATAAAATTGGCTTATTATCTACAACTGAAGAAAGAAAAATAACGTGACTCTTCGAATCAAACGTAGCTTGATATAAAAACAACCCGAGAGAACGCCGGCTTTTTGAGCAGGATTTCTCTTACAGCACGGTATTTCTGCAATATGAGTTTGCTATAAAGCGGTCAAAATTCAGACAAACCTAGTGTAACACTCCAGCTCGCATTATCTGTAAAACACTAGTACTGCCTTATAAATTTTATCGAATAAAATGATGTAAGTCCCCTAGCTGTGGCAAATTATCAAAATAGAAAATAAGATGGTCATACAAACAAAACGTCCCCGCTTAGCTAAACAGCAAAAAAAAAAAAAAATATGACCAGCAATAATAATTAATTTGGGCTTTAAAAATTATTTCAATGTAATCAGACAAAAATCAAATATTATATTTAGTTATGGATATGACGTCATCGGATGTACCTTTTTAATAGCACAGCCTCTATATATTTTCATTTTTGAATTTTTTGTTAATAGTCGATCCCAATAATGTATGACATTCATGATTTACAGTTAGATAAAAACAATGCTTTTGAATACATTTAATAGCCACCAAATTATTTGATCCAATGTCTAATAGTAGCTGGACGTCTTACCTTAAATAAAACTACAGACGTAAAGGTACCCATATCTTCAGTTATCAACTGCAGTGGCGATTCCAAACATGTATAGTAGTAGTATACATTTTTGAAATTGCCTTTTAGCGAACAATCTAAAAAGGTAATAGACACAGGATACCGTTTAAAAAATATATCGATGGCATAATGTTCAAAAGTAAATATTATGTTATTACAACAACTAAATATGAAGTTTCCAGCCACAGAAACAACTATTTTTTTTGTCAAATTCGATTTCATTTCGTCTTGTAAATCTATACGCTTTTACCAGCGATACTTCCATCTCTTTAATTCGTTCAAATAGTAATTAGTATTTTGTTTTGCAAGATGGGCACGAATGTGATGGCCTCCTCATTCGATGAAATTCTTTGTTCTCCGAGCAAAATTTTGAGTCTAAGAAACAGGAAAAGTCGTTGGGAACTAGATCTGGTGAATAGGGCGGGTGGTTTATCAATTTGGCGATTGAAATGTGGGGCAATTGTCTTGCAATTTCTGCTTTTAGCTTGTCCCCGTTATTGTTTTTCCTTTTTTAAGATCATCGATTAACACAATTCCATTTCTGTATCAAAAAAATGCTAAGGGGGGCACCCAACGCGCCGTTAGCTGTCTCATGCTAAAATCTTCAGTCAATATATGACACACATGTCTTTTCGAAATGTCCACAGCTTCTCTCTAACCTGTAGTCCATGTTGTCCAGCACTGTTTGGCGAACTTTTCGGATGTTATCTGTAGTGATTACATTTTTTGCCATTCTGAACATTCGTCGTTAACTAAGCTGATACGACCAGGTTTAAATTCAGCTGTCTAAAGTTTCACTCTGGCAAATGGTTTAGAGTCCCCGTAAACAGCGTCCATCTCGGCTTTCAAATGTATGTAAGAATTTAATAACGCGTTTAATATGTTAAACAACGACCACCATGGCTGACATGTTCAAAAGTATCTTCCAACGCATGCGCAATTATTGCCAAAATATTTTTGTCGAGTAACGGCATCTTCATATTGAGGCTTACAACTTTTCAGACTGCCTTCGTAATAACAGTAATAGCATCTTGATTTAAATGTGAATAGATGTACAATATTCACATAATAAATGCCAAAGATTAAAAATAAAAACGGATGTTTGTACTTTACCGCAAAATATATAACATATATATATATAACATAATGACAAAACTATATCATCGTTATCTTTACAACATGTGTTAGAGGAATTTAAATGATCATTTGCATTTTTTAATTGTATCAGGACAATATCATGTCACAGACAAATACCAACAAACCCAATGAACATAAGTTATAAAGTTATATTTGTTAAATTACCATATCTTTTGCATTAAATACTAGATGTTAACAACATTGTTTCAAATTACAGGTAGTTATACTAAAGTTACAATTTTGAGGGATCTCATTACAAATAAAATGGAATCGCTGGACGGTCGACGCCTATTTCGGTGTTTTCTATTTTGTTTTAAATTGTGTTCTTATGACCTCACTAAAAAGTATAGACTATTATGACGCCTCTTATATCCCATTAAAAAATACAGACAATTCCAAATTACTTTTTAAATTGTTCCAAACAAGTTGGTAGTTCCCGGAATAAAGGACATATATGAAGGAGTTTTAGATTAACACACGTTATTTTAGCCTATGCATACATTAAATTTTGAATTGTTCTTTTACGCTTGCAAATAACAAAATACCGTCACGCTAAACATATATTAGGCAACGTACGTTAATTTGGCATATATTTCAGCCGGGTTAACGTCAGATTTTTATTATTACTTATTTCCTGGTTTCCCGCTTGCTTGAGAGAATAACTAAGTCAATAATCAATTTAATAGTGCCTATACTAAACGTGGTTGCAATATCCATGTGTTATTGAAAATATCGTAAGTGGTCATGTAACTTTAGCGTTAGCGGGGAATTGTCGTACCTTGCCCGAAGACTCCATATCCTTACACGCTATTGTAACTAGGCTAGCGCGGGTATGAAATACAGTAATCGGTCAAGTTAGGACTATCATATCAACTTTAAGAATTTCTGCTTATGTTGGTGGACAATAATACATATTTAATGGGGAGGTCGACCTCCACTGAAGAGATTTTGAGAGATCGCTATTACGAAGCCAAAATGACGTAAAAATTGTCGCCGAAGTGTATTAAATCCAAATGAACTGCGCCCAAATAAACCTGACCGATTTCCCAAGATGAAACTGAATTAATTTGGCGAATCTATTGGTTATCGCGTTAATGACAAATATAGAGAAGAGACCGGTCTATTTTAACAGCCTGCGGGGTTACTGGAGTGTTACTGTATATACAAATAGTATGAAAATTGTTTCTTTCTTTCTAGAAAATATAAGTAAATAACCATTATTATTATTATTCCTATAAACAATGAAGAAAGAAACAATGAAATATTGCTTACTTTTTAATTTTTCTATCTGCATTAACGCTTTATCTGTGTACTTTTGAGCTTTTTCCATGTATCCTGCTTGCATACTGTGCATAACAGTAACTAGATATACAAGCACATAAAGATGTTCCTTTGGCATCCACAAAAACATATCTCCATTTGTAGGACCTAGGAAAGCAAACTGGAAGTGTTAATTTTTATTTCTTAATTTATAAATACCATCATCTGTTGCCATAATTGTTTGGATACTTTGTTGCAACTGTTTCAAACAAGGTTTAACACTCTTTACTTGTCCTGCCATAAGAAAATGGCAAACCTACAACAATATAAACACGTTTTAAAATAAACTGTGAAGTTGTCAATAGTGTTGTTCTCAGAGCAATCGCAAACTAGTCAAAGGTAATTTGATTGGTAGAAAGAAATTTTCTTTTTTGATTGATTCTGGCCACGTTGATTAGTTTGGAATTTACTCTCCGAGCCCTAATATTAAAGGCGTACCTGTAATACTAGGTAATAAACCTTTAAGTATTCTTTTTGATAGACACCTCCAGTCCACGTCTCGATTAGATGCCCGGCTTGATTCAGTACCGGTTGTACTTCTTGTAATTTTTTATCTATCAACAATAACTAAAAATATTTTAATGAGAAGTATTAAAACATCCTACCTGTGCACGTACCATCCCTTTACTTAATAAAAATAATACTCTTGTATAATACGCATTCGAAATATGTGCATAGTCAACTCCAACTCCTAATAAACTGCTGGCTAATTGGTAATCTTTTTCTGTTGCATGTATTTGCTAAAAGAACGCCACGATACAATTAGCATAACAACTACTATATTATGCATTACAATGGTAAAGTACTTACTGCTAATTGAAAAATTAATCGACAATGCCAATACACATTATGCTGAGATAGTTCAATGGCTTTACGCAATATTGGTTTAGAAAGCGTCATTTGTTTCTGTTGTTCGTAAAGTTCTGCTAAAACACTTGCAGCTTCAAATTTTACATCATCGAATGAATTGATCATTTGCGATAACATCCACTACAATTGAATGAAAGGGAGCGTAAATCAGTAAAATGTACATTACAAGATACTTACTGCTTGTTCTAAATGTGTTTTTGCTAAATCTGTATTTTTAGTATGTGTAAGTAAAATATTGCCTAGTTGCAAATGAGTACGTGCTTCTACTCTCGGGGGCGGTTTAAAATTAAATACCGCTTGCAAGCACTGTATGCATAACTTTATCATCGGCGGACTTGATGTCCTAAAATGTTCCGCTAATCCTAATAAAGACAAATACCAAGCATCTTGGGATGACGCCATTTTTGTTTATAAAATTAAAAATACCGTATTTCAAGCAAGAAAAACGTTTAGCCCAGTGCAGCCAACATGATATGAAAAAGTAACTACAATCTGAAACTTGAATTTGCCGCAAATTCCTAAGCCGCCCGACCGAAATATCCCCTTTTTATTAATTCTATAATTTGTATAAGTTAAAGAAACGCGAAAGCAGTAGTTAATACAACTATAAATGCATATCAAATAAAGATGCTGTATCTACCTACCACCACGATGAATTTTACCTAATTCGGCGGATCTAGCGAAGAATGATCGCCTGATTATTTCACCGAAAGTATTTATTAGTTACAAGCACCTACTCTACATAGAATAAAACCCAATCTTTATCTAAAAGTTAAGGTCAATCTGTGATAGGCAAGATAGAGGAAATTGCTACATTTTTACAGCGACCAGACACATTCGTGCTTTATCATGAGAAGGTGTTGCCTGGCGATTTCCCGAGAGTCGACAAAATACGAATATGTCTAGTCGCTAGGAAAAATTAATAATTTCTCGTATCTTATCAATCTCGGAATTCAATAACAAGCTGAATTTAGAGAAGACATTGGATAAATATTTATGCCAGTTTCTTTACATAAATTATGAATGTTACGGCGTATTCCATTGGCTGCACTGGGATAGAGTAAGTATACAGAATGTTTCAAATTAAGTGGGCACCATTACTATCTCTGTTATTATTGATTATAGAAAGTAGGTTAAATTAGCAAAGTAGCAATGTTTTTAATGCTCACTAAGATGTAGTATACCAAAAAATATATTGCATGAAGCATTTCTGAGAAATTTCGAAATTTATAATTTTTGTAAATGGAACATCCTGTATATAATAATAATAAAAATGAAAAATATTTTAAGTTATGATCCAAAAATTTCAATACACTATTGTCTTAAAACGAACGATAAAGAAGTTATAGCAGTTACCATTTCGTGTTATCATTGCTTCACCAACTTTTGACAAAACGGATATAGGTCTTTGTATTTAATGTTTATTTTAACACAATTACATCTTAAAATAATGTAATTTAAATTAAATTGAAATATAAATAATGCTCAAAAGTATCACCTTCCTTCTCAATACATTTTCGTGCCCGCTTGAGTACACTCTGGGTAGCTCTTAAGACTGTCCTTCCATCCAATTCGCGGAAAACTTTCCTAATCTTACCTTGCAATTCGTTCACGTTGTTGTATCGCGTTTTGTACACCTAATTTTTTTAAACGTCCCCACAGAAAAAAGTCTACAGGTGAAAGGTCAGAGCGCGTGCTGGCCATCGAATTGACCTATTTGTACCTATTCACTAAATGGCAAAGATAGTGTCCAGATAGTTATGTTCTATGCGGCAGTTGTGTGCAGGAGCACCGACAGATAATTGGCGCCATCAAGGAAATCCTCTAGAACATTACGAATAAATTCCAGATATCTGTCTCCTGTCAATGTACCATTGTAGAACATTGGGCCAACGTCTATCGCACCAATTAATCCGCGCCGAACATTAAAAGTAAATTGAAGTTGCAGCATAGTGCATTCACACTATTAATAGATTTTCTTGCGATCAGTAGTGATTATTCTTCTTGTTAAACATACCTCTGTTGGAGAAATTGTTTCATCACTCCATAAAATACACTGTACTCCATTCAAATTTTCATCACAAAAATTAACAAACCATCGACAGAAAACCAACCTGGTGTTTGAATCTCCTGGTTGCAATATTTGTGAGGTTCGGTACTCAAATGGGATATACTTGTGCTTTTTTAAAATTCTCTGAACTGATGCATAACTGAAACCCAAGTCCTTAGTAACATCCTTAGTAACATGCTAATACTGTAATTTCTACTTCATCGTTGATAATGGTATTTTTCTTTGTTCTTTCAAATAAGCAATCATGTAGTCTAAACTGATTGTAAAGTTTTCGAAAATAAAATTAATTTAGCTGCTCTCGTAGAAGATAACGTTCAGCATAATATTCGCTAGTCCTTCATGTATTTTTGTCGTATACAAATGAGGAAATACCATAGTAAGATATTATCTAACACTGAACATCGAAAGAAAACCAAAATTGTTCAAGAAGCTAATACCATTTACATTATAACTTAAAATGTCTCAAAATTTTTAAAAATATACAGGATGCTCCATTTTAAAAGATTATAAATTTCAAAACTTCTCAGAAATGCGTCATGCAATTGTCTTTTCGTGTACTACATATTAATCAACCATTACTTTGCCGATTGAACCTACTTTCCAGAATCAATAATAACAGAGATAGCAATGGTGCGCACATAATTTGAAAAACCCTGTATATGTATCTTCGTTCATTGCAATATCTTAAAAAATGATACCTATACCCTGACTCTGGACCAGGACGCCCAATGGAAAACACTGATAATTCCTAATACACGCAACAAAAATTTGATCGCCACGTTGTTATTCACTCCAAGTTAAGAATCGAAACATAATTGGATGACAATTTTGCTTAAATTGAAAGTGTTTGATGTTTGGTATTACTTCACAGCCTTAAAAACCAACGAAATCTAATAGTTTATTTTATTATTATTTATTCGTAATACCATCTTCTGATGTAGAAACTAGATATTTTCAGAAGATATCAAAGAATCGAAAAATTTCAACTTGATGAGAATCATCAACGCGGCTTTGAATTATTGATCGCAGGTGGTTGCCGAATCAGGTCACATTCTTTCATGCACAATCAAAAGCTTGGCATCTATGCGCGGCCTTTAGAAAAAAAAACATTTTGAAATAAATATTTATATTGCACTATAACAATAACAAATATGCGTAAATTGTTATATGCGGCCACATACTACTGTAGTTGATTTCTCCATTTTAAAAGTATATCTTCTGCACGTTTCAAATTTTCATCCTTCTTTATGAAGCAGTATCTTACAAAGTGCTCTGCTAAGTACTTATTTGGTTCACTATAGAACGCTGTTGGAGGAATACCTTGCACTCCAAGATTTTTGGTCATCCATTTTGTAAAACGGTAGTCTTTCCATTTATCATTTTCTTCCGATAAATCGATTAATCTCTCGAGCTTGACCCAATTTGCCATCATAAAGTATCCACCTTCAGGAATGATCGGAGTCATATCAATGGAAGTTAATAAATTCGCCATAAAATCTCGTTTATTTGTTAAATCGCGCGTTAGGGATTTAAAATAGCAGTCATCCGCGTGGAATCTACCAACTTCTTTTTCGATTCCTATTGCAATTGCTTCCTGAATAGGAGTCGGACATATGTAGACACAATTTTGATGAACGACGCGTAAATTACGCATTAAGGTTGACGGACCGTAAGCCCATCCAATTTTCCATCCCGTGACGCTAAACGTTTTTCCAGCAGATCCTATCGTTATCGTTCTCTCCCACATTCCAGGTATAGAAGCCATTCTGGTATGCTTATTCGGTTCGTAAACCATCCATTCATATACCTCATCGGCAATACACACCACGTTCCATTTACTGCACAGATCGGCAATTACTCGCAATTCCTTTCCTGTAAATACTTTTCCTAGCGGGTTATTCGGAGTATTAATTATTATAAGTTTAGTTTTTTCATTGAACATGTTTTCCAATTCAATAGGATCTAAAACATAATTGGCTGAATTTATCACATCTCCCTGAATCCGCTTCGGTCTTAAAGGTATAAATTTTGGTACACCACCGGCAATCCGAACTAGAGGTACGTAGCAATCAAAAAATGGTTCGATAATAATGACTTCGTCGCCATGGTCAACATGACCAACAATACTTGCGAATAACGCTTCATGAGCACCGTTTGCTATAAGAATTTCCGTTTGTGGATTTATCTGTTGCCCAACCAGTGGAGAATATAACTTTGCTAAAGCAGCAACTAGTCTTGGATGTCCGAATCCCGCTGTATATTGGTGCAAAGCCAAATTTGTAGTAGTACTTATTAATTTTAATGCCTCAACAATATGTTTGGGTGCTGCAAAATCAGGGTAACCTTGACCTAAATCTAGAGGTTCATAAGTAATTGCCATTTGAATATATTCCACCCATACATTTTCGGTATTTTTGATATAACGGGAAGGTAGCTGAAACTTATTCATACCTTGCGATGTACGAGTTTTACTGAATGCGATGAATTATGGGATTTTAACTTTTCTATATTTCAAAGTTTGCGTGCACAACACGTTATTGTCATATTACAACTATAATGAATATGTAAATTTATAGGGTACAAAGTTTTGCATGTTTGATAAGCATTATAAATCACATACATACACTTAAGATAACATTAAAACAAGAGATAAGACGCTTGCTAGACTAGAAATATTATTTTTAGCAAGGGACAACTGTAATAATGTGAACCGGTTAAAATTATTTTTAGTTTCTCGGCGAGAATGAACAACATCCAAAATCAATTTTCGAATTCAAAGTACATTCAGATAATGTGGGCATAGTGAAAAAAATTACTATATTTTTTTAATTATACAGATATAGTCACTAGATAACCTGGCGGTAACTGTATATCAGAAACTAAGCAGATTCCTTATTTGTAAATTCGCACTTATTTTATTTTTATTTTAACTTTTTTCAAAATATCCGCACATCTTTTCGGGAAAAAAGGAAGCCTTTTTATGCCTTAGTAATTCCGTATTACAATACATTAATTTACGGCCATTCTTTAGGTTCACAGTACCTTTGATTTAATTATAAAATTATTTCCAATTTTTTTTAAGTATCATGAGAATATCCAGATGTTTGTATCAAAAATTTCAATACCAAATGTGAGAAAATATGAATCAAGAAATTTGAAAATTTGCTACTTTACTTATTTAAGTGAAGTATGCTCAAACTATTTCGACAAGTAATTTATGTTAAACGAAACTTCAGCTATATCTTTGCGTTTTAGAAATTAGGCCAGCTAGCTTTATGCAACCGAATTGAGTTTTGGGAATGTTTCAGCAATTGCATTTGCAATGTATTGTGGTATGCCGGGAAAAATTTCATTCATTTAATCCACTTATTTTAGCCTTTACAGGTGTGGAATTTCTAATAACCCAGTGTGGCTATCCGGGTAAATCGTATTAACAATTTAAAATAGAAAAAAATAAATTGTTTTTTTATTTTTCTAAATAAAAACTACAAAAGTACATTTTGTGTAAATTATATTCTTTTGGAAAAGTATAAATGAGAGTAACGTAGGGCCGGCACAATGTTTGTTTTGATTTACTATGTATGAATTTACAATACAAAAATCGACAAAAAAAAGATTAACAAATTAATAAATAAAATTTATTTACAAATATATTAAAATAAATCCCTACGATGTCCTCCGAGAGAAATGTTCTACTTGCTTATTAATTTGTAATTTGTGAGGTTAATACTATTTCATGCGTCTCTTCTTACTTGATTGCTCACTTATCCGTTCATCTTCATCATCTTGCATTTCTTCCGGTAATTTAAGCCCTAGTTCTTTACTTTTCTTTTCGAAAACTTTTAATAGCCTTACTCCACACCTGTAAAAAAATTAAGTTACAAGTTCTGGTTATGAAGAAATATTTAATTGAAATACTACATGTTTATTAATTCTGCAACAAAATGAAATAACACTTTACGGTTCTGCGTTTAGATAATAAACAACATGAAAAAACTAAACGGCATTTTTTAATTATTACTTTCCAAAGCAAATTTAACCAGCGTGTCCTACCAGTAAGATAATTCTGAATTCAGAAAAAAAAAAATTATTCGGACAAAAGTTCTATAGAACATAAAATTATACTTCAATATATAGGATGTTTAGTTTAAGCCGTGCACAATATAAGTTTGGTTTCTTGAATGGAACATTCTCTATATTACTGGATTTTTGGATGCCTTTTTTTCAACATTCCCTACAGTTAATTAATTGATATATTGGCTTCCACCGGAGAAAACCGAAAACCGTTTTTTTTTTTTAATTTTTCCGGGGTAATTAAATTTAACTAATGAAACAAAATACAAAGCCGTATAATTCGAATCTACGACACCTGTTTGCCGAACGGGTGCGACACCAATTACATCAAGCTTTTTGTTTCAATGCATACAATACTGGGACGAAACATTAAAACAATGAAATCGTTCTTTATTGATATATTATGATTTATTTAGCATTGCACAATAAATTCTTTTAGCAGTAAAAAAACCCTACTGAAGGTTGCCTAAAAAATTAGGCAGTTTATCTAAGTAGAAATGTTTATGAAAAAACCTTCTGGATGAATTTCCATTACACTTTGTACGCATAACTTTAAACTATTTGAGGAATAAGTGCTTAAAAAAAGGTTACATAGCAAGTAATGAATATTTCTTTAAAAACACGGTTCCAATGGCCATCCTATAGAATCTGGTCGATATGGAAAAGATTTCGATCTATCGCTGAAAGCCTCAGGAAATACTCAAACGAATAAAATTTGTATCAACACTATGGCATGTTAAAGAAATAAATTATCTTAATTATTTTAAAAAGTAAGGTAGATAGCTATAGAGAATCCTGGAAAAACTCAATATGGATTGAAGAAATGCCAAAATATAGTAATATCCAGATTATTACTTAGAAATCAAACTCATATTGTGTTTAGTAATTTTATGTTGTCAAAGACTTCGCTCAATTGGAAACTGTTCTGTAAATTGGCGACCTCCACCTACACACTGGGAGGATACGCTGTATAACATTAACAAAAAAAAATAAAGATAAATAAATAAAAACTAAGATCGGCACAAAAATTTCAATCAATCTAAAAATGTATACCTATAAACGTCGGCATCTGAATCGTTGTATGTGTTACAATTTTCAAAAACCAGGACAGAATCTGACATAAACTCTTCATCGCAAGTATATTTACCCATATTAAGTTTATACTTTATTGTACCAAAGTCCATAGGCTTCGTAATCACATCATAATAGTCAGGTACCTGTAATAAAAGCAAACAAGTAAAATGGAGCTAGTAAGCTAGGCTCAAAACACGGTACCTCGTTTTTTTGTACAGGCCTAAGAAAGGGCCAAGCATCTTTATGCTTCATTATTTCTGCTAATAAATCCTGTAATTCGGCATTATGTAGAGGTAAATCTTCAGCTTCCCTTCGACACCTTCGTGTAACGGGGCATACTTCTGAACTGTCATCTGAATCTAGATTGAACAGTTGTAATTGTATATAAATATCACTTGAAATCAACGCAAAGTAAAAGGTTTTTTTTGTACAAAATATGACGACAACAAATATATGTACATGCAGCCGAAGACAGTGAAATTAATTGACATTTGCAATTATACACTAAAATAATTGGAGATGTATTTAAAAACTTACACTTACATTAGACTACCTAACATTCAGTAAAGTCAATAATCGGTTATTGATATGCGTGTAAGAATTTGTATAAAAATACTTCGGTGCTAGATCCACTCAAAGAAGTTAAAGCCGACATAAAACCAAAATGTTACATCAAGCTCCCCCAAGAGTGGGACTTTTCATTTGTTTATGATTATTTTCATTAAATTGTACTGCTACTGAGGGGGAAACGTCATTATTGCGTACAAGATCGACATTATTTTTACTTTCCGTCTTAATTAGAGTCATACCGTTCGCATAGTTATACTTCTACAAAAAAAAAGGGTCATAAATGAGGCTGTTATAAACACTTGCAGGAAGAGAATCATTATTAGCATTACATAAAATGGCAACATTGCCTCCCCAAATCATACATGAAGTCCTCTTGCTCATCTACCCGTACGATAGGTACATATCACATATAATTAAAACTTTTCTACCGGTAAGTGTAAAAGTTAATATTTATTCAGTATTTATGCACTAATTTCCTCCACTCGTTTCTGTCCTTTGCCAAATTGCTTGCTTCGTTCCACCCCATGTGCCTTCCATCCTTTATTGCGCTATTCCATGTTTTCTTGGATTTCATTCTTTTCGTCATTGGTCTCGCCATCCATATACTTTCACGGGTTTTTCTTCTTTCATTTTTATTATTATTCTGTTTCTCGATTCTCTTTGTTAGAGGTTCTGTACCTAACTCTTCTCTATTTATTTAATTTCTTACTTCTTCTAGTACTATCTTCTCTTGTTATACGTTTTATCTTCTTAAATATTTCATCTCCATCGCCTGAAGTCTACTATTTAAACTGTAATTCAGTAACCAGCTTTCATTTCCATATGTTAGTACTAGCCGAAACTTACTTGTTACTAGAACATTCGAATTCGAGTGTTCAAAATATCGAGAGATCGTCGACAATATACGTATATAGGAGACAAACCAACAGACAGTAAGTGTTTTACACTTATTCCAGAGTGTTATAATGTAAATAAAGATTTGTTGGTGACAAAAGTTGAATCTCAACAACACATTATAAGCAGTACTATTTAGTAAACGTATCTACAAGATGGTGCACAATAGACCCCAACAGATTTTATCTTACGTTCTGAAATCAAAGGAAACCAAGTCTGCAATCTCAAAACAGACATAACTGCACTATTTTAGATTATCGAAGTGGGCGAAAACGTTTATTTAATGTTCGAAATACCAATATTGTAATGAGAGTTAACGTGGGCCTGCCCGTTATAAAACAACGAAAGGAAGGGCTTATTTACGTATGCACTGTTCCTCTATGTATTGCACATTCTAGTGCATACATATACGCATACGCGCACCAATATAGCCATCAATCCCGTGGAAAAGAATCAAGCAATCAAGTTTTACTAATGAATATGTTGTGGAATATAATATGACATTAATGATCTCGTAAGAGAATTGTACGTCTCCAAATCTGAACCCGAATTGCTAGGCTCTCTTCTGCAACAATGGGATCACTTGGTTCCAAACACAAAAGTTACCGTTTACCAATCTAGAAGTGAGACACTATCTCAATATTTCATAAAACAAGAATTCTTTTTTTTTTAATTATGAATAGATACTTTTCGGACGAATGAAGTTCAATTAGCCAGTGTTTTTACATAATGGAAAACGGAAGTCATCTGCTCCGATTGCCCATGTTGTTAATTGTAAAGTGTGAAACAATGAGAAATTTACTAGGACTTGCTTTTTTGGGGGGAAAGAGTGCCAGAGAATACCACTACGTTAAAAAAGTGAGGCCGACTACAAAAAAGATAATTTTATTTCCCTCTTCACATTAAGCTATGCTTGATGGAAAACTTAGTAAAAGTACTTGACCAATAAATTATCTTAGTTGTTTCAAAAATGCAATTATTTACAAGGTGTTCCATTAAAAAGATCATACATGTATCGTTTGTAGTGAAAACTGAACACCTTATTTGCTTGCGCATAAATTTATGGTGTGTGGAAATTGGTCTCTGCTTTAAAACTTTTTTTTAATTGCTGAAGAAAGGAAATTATCTTCCGCTCGCGTATCAAGTGGCCATATTATATACTTTGGAAATGTGACATGATCAAAGTCTTTGGATTTAGTGACCTCAAAAATTCCCAAAATAGCCATTTTTGTCATTAGGAGAAAAACCTGTAAATTAATTAAGTAATTGTTGAATTAAATTTTGTTTGATAAATAGCCTTATTTACAAATTGTAAATAAGTTATTTTGCGCAAATTTGCGGTATCTCTATAGCGAACTTAGCCAACAGTGACTGAGACATACTATGTACATATATATAAAATTGTAACTTTGAGTGTGTCTAACAAATTTGTCCAAGGACTACATACCATACTGCTCACGTCTAAATAGGATGTGCGTACATGAACGGCGACGACATACCGTCCTAATCAGCTATACTTCCACTAGTATTACTTGTTTCATATATTTACCTAGCACCTTGAACAGTACAGCATGTTATAAATGTAAAACATGTTCTATCTCAAATGTATTTTAAATTCATAATGTACCTTAATTTCACTGTCATACATGCAAACAACAATTGCTAAGTGTAAATGGTATGTGTTACGATAACAGAAGCTCGATCGAGACGGAAAGAATACCAACTAAACATCGAATTTCTTACGATAACAAATTAACTGCTCGCTTTTATTTTCTATACTACTCATGTATGCGATATGTATATGATGTTTGTTCAGGACAAAAGCAGACAACTTTAAACCTGTTAAAAACGTGTGGTAGGAAGGGAACAATAACGCACCATCACTAGATAATCCACCACGTAACGACTTCACAAAGCCGTGGATTTTGAGTCTTGCTCTGGTGGCACAGCGGCGCTGGTTTTGCAGTACTCCAGTCCGCTGCGCCCTCGTATACGCATCATCTGCACACAATGAAGTTTCTGATAAGATTACTTAATTATACACGTCACTAACTAATATACAAGGTATATTGTACAAAGTTGGAAAGAAACAAAATTAGAGAATAGTTACACGTAGATAAAAAGGATTAATGGCCTCTCCGACATGTCTTAAATTCTAAGTAATTCTTAAAGCACTAAGTATCACTTAAACAAGTAAATTGGTGCGCATGCAACGCACGCTTATACACGACGATTTTAATGAAACTATAATTATATTAAGCAATACTATTCAAAACAGTAACAAAAGAAATTATGCTTCTCTGATATTTAAGTGTTACTTACTTAAATTAAAAATTAAGTTATATTGATGTGGTTAGCCATAACTCTCGCAAATATCTTTATTTAATAATTAGGCTACCGGTTTATTAAATAAATACATTTGTGGAGTTTAGTGCTTTTGATTTACATTTAACTGCTATGAACTCACATGGAGTCACCAGCTTTATACAGCTTCTACATTCGCTTTCAGTAATTTTCTTCAATAATATAGTATTACTAACACTCAAATTGTATGGAATAGCCCTTCTACAGATTTAAAATTATTTTAATATCAAAAATTGTATTTTTGTAATACTTTCTATGAATATTAAATTGGGGATCTAGCTCTGGGAAAATTGAATAAAAGGAAATATTTTAGAAGATAGAATCCTAAAATGTATCTCGCTCGAGTTTTTGAAGGTTAACCAGCACCAATTTGATTCTCATACACCAGTTTTATAACGTCGCAGGTAAAGATCAATTGGAAGATCTATTGCCAGTATAAAATTCCAAAGTCAATTTAAAGCCATTATAGTGGTGCTACATTAATATATAAAAACACATTGTTTAATATATGTAAAGAATTAAACGTTATTGTGAAGCCAAATTACACGTTAATATAACTTTATATAAAACTAAACCAATTACATTTCTACTATTATAAAATCTACATAAACGACTACTCATGAATATTTGCATAACCCCATTTTTACTTCCTTTTCCATTGCCAACCACTATTAGCTATGATTTACTCAAAGATTTAATTACTTGACATGTGCAAAATAAAAAAAAAACACTTGCAAGCTAAACATATTTAATATTCTTGGAATTACCATTGTCTTTGTTCGCCTTCTTTTCTCTGCAACTCATACAAAGCCATGGTCCTCGTGGTCTCCTCCTGAGAGGTGGTTGTACACATTCAATATGATATATATTCGGGCACTTATCACAGGAAAGTAATTCGCCACCAGATCCACAGGTTATACAAATTTCCAATTTTACATCCATGCTAGAGAAAAAACATTGAATAATTCATTAGAATCTTATATAAATGAATGTTTAATGAACCAGCTATCACCAATCACTATGTGTATACGCGTTACGCTGTATCACAGCTCATCAGTACACCTATGTGGAAGGTAGCAGCTGTAATTTATATGTTCGTTAAACCTAACATAGTATCTAATTAAAGATACTCTAATCACTGAAAATGTCGAATTATATTGCTATATCGACCCCTACAGGAATAGGCAGTCACTGCCACAGCATCTGCGAGGGTCGACTTCGTGACTAGCCACACCAAGCTACCACCAACCACTATGTGTATATACGTTTCGCTCATCCTATGGTAGCTAGTTCATTAAATATATTAATTTGTATTAATTGCCCTTGGTGTGCCTAGCCACAAAGTCGAAGTGTGCTCCCCTCGCAGATCATGTGGCAGTGACTGCCTGTTTCTGTAGAGGTCGACAATATAATTTGACATTTTCAGTGATTAGAGTATCTTCAATTAGATACTCTCATTTCTTTTCAGACTACCCTCGTGTGTCCTCATATACAATGGTAGAGTCGAATTCGAATTTAAAGCGAAGTGTGTAAAGAATTGACGTTGATAAAAGTAAAATGGTAAAAATTGGAAAAAGGGTGATTAAACAAGTTTCTCCTGCTTTTCCTCAGTCTATTTGGTTTTAGTTGTCATAGCAGAAATCTCGGCTGTTGTTAGAGATAGACATAAAAGAACATAAAATTAAATTAGTACAAGGTTTAAGAGCTGATGATTTTGATAGAGGCGTGGAGTTTTGAGAATCCGCGTAAATTTCATGAATGCAGATTCCAACACAGAATTTCCATTAGCGTGTGGTTATCAAGGATCGTTCAATGCGAAACGATAGGCCGATTTTCTTTTGGCAGAATTCAAATTGTTTAAAATTTTATTTTTACCATATCCTCTACCCCCCATTTTCAACTTAAACTCTAAATTTAATATTCTCAATTAAAACTGGGCCCGAAGCCGAAGCTAGCCGACTTGTCGTCGAGGGGTGAGAGGAATGAAACAATTTTGGACGCAAAGCGGTAAGCTTATTGTGAAAAGGTAGGGTAGGGACGTAATCAACCAAACATCAGAGCAGTTAATAGCGCTTATTCCCGGTGAAAGAACAGCTAATGCTATATTTGTGAATGCAAAACCATCGTCTATTAGCTTCACTCGGGATAAAACAAGTACTAAGCGATGCTACATGCAATAACTTTTTTACCTCTCAGTTTCTTCACCCCCACTGTCATGGTCTTTTTCGCTTGTTTTATCCACTTCCATGTGATTTTCTTCATCATCATCATCCACATCTTCGTCCCTGAATATTCTCCGCTTCTTCTTTTTTTCCGGTTCGGGATTAAGAAGTTTGAATTCTTTTTCTTTTTCTTTCAGGCACTTATAGCAAAACCATTGGCCTTGCGGAATGCAGTCTAGCTTTGGTTTAAGGCAATATAAATGAGTTCCATAATTACAACTGTCGCAGAGTAACATATTTTCGGAATCACTTTGCCGCTTACAGATGCGACAGCGCGCCAGAAGCGCGGATCTTGACCACATAATACAACCGTCCAGAGTACCGTAGTGTAAAAATACTTGGCTGTAGCTAGTGCAAGCCAATAATGAGTGTTCCCAAGATTTCAAAACGTCTTTACGAATTCTGACGTCATCTTTTTTCGCATCACAATGACCTAAAGCAAAATATACAACAGATTTAAAGGCTTTTTAAAATTACTTGTATAAAAAAAGCTATTACATAAACTATAATTATATCCCATACTCGTGCACATTTAATGAAAATCGCTTACCTAATGGTTTTTTTAAATATTTACTTTCTACGGAATGTGCTACTTGGGCCAAAGCTATAGAGAGACATTCAATAGCTTCTTTCTGTTTCTCCAAGGTGGAGTTATCCTGCGAACGGCCTATAGTAAGGGTAAATCCCGGATCACGGTAATAGGAAACCTTTGTATCCGGCGTACTTTCTCGACTCTCCCGATCATCTAAGAATCAAATAAAGATTATGCTGAATTACAATAAATACACGGTAAATACCTTCCAGATCATCCTTTATTTTTCCATTTTCCAATAAGTTTAGAGTCCTGTCGAAATTTTCGAAGCTGCATTCCGACAAACACCTTCTCCATTCACTTCGATCTTTTACCTTGAGAGTTCCGAGATTTCCAGCAGATATCTTCTCCTCCATTTCTAATATATTTTCGATCAAGGTCGATCGAAGAACTTCGACCGGATCCGTGGAAATAGAATGCCCGAAGTTGGCATCATCATATCTCGCTTTCCATTTCTTCACAGGTTTAGTATTTTTTAAGTCATCTATGTCTGGATTCAATAAGAAATCTGGTGTGTGCGATACCGTCTTTACCAAATTAGCATGATTTGCTTGTAAGGAATGCAATAGTTCGGATTCCCGCAAACCACGTTTATTCAAAGAATTTATCAGTGCATTCAATTCCTCTTCATTTCGAATAAATTTCCACGATGAATTGTCGCGTTTGTCGGAATGTATCAGACAATTATCTGGATCTGCTGAACACATAAAAAGCTCTTTGCACAAGTCAACTTCAGCTTCATGCGAATTTTTTATTCCATTTACTGCGACCGGCGTTGTTTTAGGAACGTTTTCTTTGTCGCTTGTATTCATATCATCCGTTGTTTTCTTTAAATGTTCAACGATAAATTTCTTATCAGCATCAACTAGTTTACCTTCGTGATGAATAATTTCACTCAAACAAGTACCGCAATTTGACTCACAACTGTCTACAAAAATTCCTGGGATGGAGTCTAATTTAACATATCTTCTATACGCACGATCATACCTAAAAAAAACGTTTTATAAGTAAAACATGAACTTTAATTTTATTTATGAAACTAATAGTTTTCTCTCCCATATTTCTGTGTGCATAAATAAAATGCATATATAACCTTACCAAATCGTAATTTTACTACCGAGAATGGCAACTCATTTACCAAAATTCATAAGTACTAAGAGATCAAAACAATTGATTTTGAGATTTTGATGCCATCGATTGAATCGCTTCATGAACTACGTGTGCAAGCAATTGAAACTTTTTTTAATCTCCAGCATTTTCTGCTCTTTCGAAGACACTATCAAACTTAAAAGTGGAATTTTCTGACTTAGGGTAAGTTTTTCCAATCAGCATCACATATAGAACTGTAGACCAAAAAATAGTGCACACAGAAAAAATATGCGGTATTATTTAATGCTACAGTGAATACGTCAATAAATGCTATTAACAATCTAATACGTAGATGGGTCGATGGGACCTACCATATTCACTGTAGGTTTAAAAATATTACGTTGTCCGTGTTTAACTTTGGCAAAATTTGATATTCGATACTGAACACCCTGTTATAATACTATATTATGCAAAGCAAAGTATGCAATTTAACCTCGTAAGCCTTGCGCCAAAGTTTGCATTTTAGATCTTTTCAACAAAATATCTCTACATTTAGGCTATTAAGAGCAACATTATTTTGAAGCGCTGTCTGTATGTACTTTAGAAATTGACTTTGCAATTTAATTATTTCAATTTTTTTACTAATCTTTTACCTGCTACAAATTCTTACCCGAGGA
The DNA here is from genome assembly GCA_902654985.2 of Oryctes borbonicus. Lineage (NCBI taxonomy): Eukaryota > Metazoa > Arthropoda > Insecta > Coleoptera > Scarabaeidae > Oryctes > Oryctes borbonicus. The sequence continues at coordinate 2,054,238 of LR736867.1, read as the reverse complement.
TGATCAATTATAAGAATTTTGTGAAAAAAAAGGACCTTTCATTTCCAACCTTCGATATCTTTAATATCCTATCATATGATCAAAGCGAACAAAAGATATACCCACCCTAAAAGAACTTGATATTCATTTGTGCTCTTGATCAGTTTTTCCACTTTTTTCTCAAATTCAGCTTGGTGCTTTGAACTTTCTTTCTGAATTTTTTCTAATTCCAATGTTGCGATTCGACTTTCAATATCCATTTCGATTTTAATTTTAGACTTTGCCAAAACAACTTCCGCACAACGTTTTTTCTCGGCAAACTGAGCCGTCTTCAGATCTAATTTATTTTGTTTAACGGACTCTAACCGTTCCTCGATTATATCCCTCACATCGGCGTATGTTAAAAGTTGGCTAATTAAGCAGTTAAGAATCTTTAACTTGTCATCTGTATTAAGTTCGACTACATTATAAACGCTTAACAAATATAAAAGTTGAGGATCTGTCAGTCTTAGATGAAGTCCAGGATCATCCTCATGGGTGTAGCCACCACGCTGTTGAAAGCGCCATCTAGAGCCAACCTCATTTATTCGCGCGCCTGATGATAAAAAATGTAGTCGTAGTATTTCGGAAACTGTTAAAGAGTACATTGGAAGTTTACTAAGTTCGACACCATGATACCACTTTGGCCATTGCAAAGACCATGTTGCGAATTTGATGTAGTCTTCTATGTTTGGTTCATCTGGTATTCGTTTTAAATCTAGAATGCATTATAATAATTGTAGATACACGTTACCATTATGATTGTACAAAGTGAAAAGTACCATCCCCAGTAGACACCGGAGCGGTTAAAGGAGGACGAGTGAAAGACCTGTGATTTTGGGTGGCGCTATACAAAAAAAATCAGAAGTCATTTCTTGAATTACAAGTTTTTTCAACCGCCTGCCTTGCATGCAAGCAAAAAAAGACCGGTTTAAGACGTTTCTTCAAGTTGTTTTTTAAAGAAGAAAGATGCGGCTTCAAGAACATATTTGATAAATTAAAAAACAAGTATAGCTTATCTGACATTTTTCTTCTTAATTTGTTTAATAAATACAACGAATCAAACCTTCAGTTTCAAGGTGATGATCTGAATCTAATAAAAATCAAACACGTAATTTCAGTGTTTAGGGCAAAGCTGAAATGCATCAAAAAATTGGGATAGGGAGAATTTCACCACTTTCAAAATTTGTCAGTTTTACAGAAAAATGACGAACATACGCTTGAATACTGCCACATTACTGAACATTTGGTAGCTCCCAAATCGGACATCAAAAAAACTATTTGACATTACTTTAACAATGGGTGTACCTAGGGTTACCAGGTGCGGATTGCTCATCCTAGGATATTTTCTTTTAAAAATCCGGTCAAAATCCGAACGCTATAGTATGTTCATGTTAATTCAGTTTTTTCTTTAAAACGCGCCATTTTAGTTTTGTATTTTTTGTAATTTAACTATCTTACGATTTTATATAGCAGTTAGCTGCTCTTTTCATATTTTAATGTTGTTTATTTTATGTATTACCGCACAATTTGAATCTAGTTGATTTTCACTTGCGGGGATGCGGAGAAAAATACGAAATTAATAAATAAGAATTACAACAACGCATTGCAATGACAGGTACATCGGTTGTGATATGATCCTGCTGCGCATCGTGGTTGTGCCTAGCAGGCGTTTGTACTACAGGCACGCAAGACAATTAGATATATGGGCGTTTCGCCAACAGATTGACTGATGGTACCGTGAAACTGATGTGGATATTTTTTGTTTAGAAAGTATTCTCGTCAGATAGAACAAGCACATGAACTTTCTGGATACCCTGCAAAACTACAACAATTGTACTTGTAGAATTAAACACTATCCTTCAAGCAAATTTATATTTAAATTAGATTATCACTACGCAAATTAACGAGTAACATATGTAAATAAACGGCGTAAGCAAATTTTTCTGTTATAAGATCCATACAAAAAAAAATTACCTTTCACAAAATCAGTATATGTTTTTGTTTGTGTTGCTTCCTCTTCTTGTAAGGCAAATATGGCATTTAAAAGCATTTGTATAATATCTACAAGTGGTCCAGCCACCTCCTTTTCTGTTAGTGCTCGTTCCATTATGTCTAAAGTAACTCCACCAGGGAAAAAGTCTTTAGTCGCTAATATTTTAGAAAAGCTATTTACAAATTCTAATATCATGAACACATCGCCATAATAATGTTCTGGTATGCTGGTCTTTACCAGAGTTAAGTCTGGCATTTTCTAAAAGAATATATTACTAACTAAACTCCACAACTAAATTATGTATTTGATAATGAAAAGCAAAAAACAATCCACAGTAATTTTTATATCCATTAGAATCTAAAAGATAGAAATTAACGATACCTTTTGGTCTTCCAGCTCCAGATCATCCTTTGTTTTAAACCATTCCTTATATAAATGTGCAGCTTTCAGGTTTTCCTCTCTTTTTTTCTGTTTTTCAGCTAATTTCTCTTCTGCAGTTTTTACCTTTAATTCTTCCTTATTTTTTTTAAATTCCAATTGTCGTTTTCTCATTTCATCAAGTAAATTATTTTTTTGTTCTTTACCTTCCAGGATATTATTTTTTGATAAATATTTCGCTAATGTTTCTTGACGTACCTTCTTGCCATTCACAGGGGTTTTTATTTTCTTTGAAATTTCAAATTCTGGTAGAGGTCCATCAAATATCTGATCAAATTTGATTTTATTCACTCCAAAAGTTTCTAATACAGAGTCTTTGATACACCAAGTTCCTTCCGCGTTTTGTTCAACATATTGCTTTAGAAATAGTTTACTTTTCTCTCTTGTGTACGTTCCCTTTTTTCTTCGTATTTGAGTAAAATCTGCAATCATTTTTTCTATCACGTCATCATCGTCGTTGTCTAGTTGTTCTAAATCATATTTGTACACAAGTGCAGGAGGAAAAAATGATTTATCTGTGCTATTGCCATTAACTCTAGGTAGATTTTTAAGTTCATCTGCAGAAGGGCACATAACTTGTAATACATGATATTCTCTCCACTTGTTACCAGAAAATGATGCTTCAACATTTTCACCAACAAAATATCTTTCCTTGGTGAAACTGAAAATGTCATCAGCCATATCGGCAAAACTAGAGCGCTTTGTTTTACTAGCAAGATACAATACTGGTATTCTTAATTCTAATGGAAAATCTTTAAGACTTTTTCTCGCATTTTCCTCACTTTGTAAAGCTTCCACATAAGTTAAATTTGATCGTCCTGTCATAGCACATGTCCATACCATAGAATTACACAGAATAGTCCTTTCAGCAAATTCACTACAAAACAAATATATAAACATAACCTAACATTTCCTTTGATGAATTATATCTGAAAAAATATTATGGTGGAGGATACCCTTAGTTTTATGAACTAAACTAGTTGTATTATTTCGGTTATTCAAAGAGAACCGTTAGACCGCAGTTGACATGAGATACATGAACGTGTTTTTTTCGTAAAACTCCAACTTACTCATAATCACGAAAAATTTCATTGGTCATCTCACAATGAAAGACTTCCTCATCGTCTTTGAGACCCTCAGGCAGCGCTTTTTTCTCAAGTGCCTTCTTCTTGAGAAGAGGCATTTTTTATACCACAATGTATTTGGAGGGAAAATAGTGGCTCGATTTTATACGCACTTGGAAGAGATAAATACGACGTTGTAATGCGAGTTTCCCTTCAGTAGATTACTACATACCACAACACTAATAGTAACTTTAATTTCAGCAGCTAATTGCGTTCTAACATTGATAATTTGCTGAGAGATTTTAATAAATAATGAAAGGACCAACTTATATCGGTTTCTCATCGGCTTCTTTAAGCAACTGACAATGGCGCAGGTGCAAAAGATCTAATTCTGCGCATGGCTAAATAGTCAGTAGGCTATTTAAAAAACCAGAGATGCTCAAAATGTTAGTGTCGGCACTGTATTTGTAGTTACTTCTTATTCTTTTATGCTTACGATCCTTTCCAAGCAAATTCCAGGAACGCATTTACTTTTTAATTAATGGATTATCTTGCATTTCACGATTTCCATTATAACTGTTGTTCATCTACAAAAACCACCAACGTTGCCAAATAGTTGGTTACTTCAGTTGTTATTTGAGAATCGTTCAGGAGAACTTGAAAGATTTTAGTTGGAAGAGTTTATTTATATTTATTCGTTTAGTTTAATTTTACCAATTAAAAACAGCAGTAACATCTAATCCTATAGAACAATAATGCCCCATATCACTCTGTATTTACAGTGTGATAAAAAAAGAGATTCTTTACAAGAAGTTATTGGACATTCAACTTCATCCATGTACTACTTCTATCAAAATTTCGATCATGAAGGCTTCTAACTAACAGGAAATTAAAATATTCTGCTTATTATCACAATATTAAAATAATATTAACCTCTTCAATTTCAGACAACTTCGATCCATAAACATAAACTAAATCTTTGTATGACTGTACCAAAATACTGCACTGCCATTGGTAGTCGCATGCGAAAAATCGTTTTGATCGCCTCAAACTGATCCTAGTAGGATTTCGCCCCCTTATGTAAGTCGTGCCACAACGCATACGCGTTTATAATCGATTCTTCGTTGGTAAATCGCCCGCGTCATCGCCTGCCTTAGTCCCAACACGAAGAAAAGCAATATTTCCTTAACTTGTTAATAAAAAATAACTCAATTTAATTTAAAAATTATTACTTTATTACGCTAGCACAATTTGCATCATATCTTTGGAAATTTATGGTAGTTTATGGTAGTTTAACACATTTTCTTTTCAAATATATTGACTACTAAAATATGGTATGATAGCAGACCCAGCAGGCCCTTCACTTTTTATTGTTAGTCATGTATGGAAGAAAATATCTAACATAAATTACAACTGCTTCTTTCAGGCAGGTCATTTTGGCAAAACTGGCGATTGCGTCATCAAAGTCCAAATTTTGTACAAAAAAAGAAAGATTGCCAACAGCATTGCCAAATTGTATAACTTTTTTAGTCCTATTGAACTTGGCGCCTAAACGTATTTGTATAGAGTACTGATAACGAAGTACAAAATGGGCTTTTAAGTTTACAATTGTTTAATTTAGTTCGTATCCAATAGTTGAACATTTGAACTATTTTAACGATAAATTCAAATGTTTGTTACTAGTTACAAAAGTCTGTTCGTACTATCTAAAAACTCAAGGCACCCGCTGTCCCCTGGCATATTGCCAGGCCAACGCCTGTGCAAATCTTTACATGTTTTTTTGTTAAAATTCACAATTTGCTTCTTTAATTCTACCAGTTTTATGCCAAATGGTACCAACTTTTCACCAATGGCAATGGTACCAAATGATGTATGGATATAGTCAGGTTTTCACAGTGCGCGGCAAATTTAAAAGTTCGGTATTTTGACTGTAGCAGTGATCGTTATTCGTAACCAATATTCTTTTTTATTTGAGATGCGAGTTTATCAGGATTTATTTTTAACATTTAAACAAGCGTAAGATTTCTGTGAATATTCTTCTCGATAAGTTTCACACTTTTAGTAAATTAACTAACACCAATTTTTAAATATACAGTGTACAGAGTAGAGAGAGATAGTGTACAGAGAGTACAGAGTATATACAATGAGGATGATTACGCTTTTTTTTTATATTAAACAAAAATCACAAATATATTTCAATTTATTAATATAAATAACGTAATATAAAAATTTATTCATTCAACCAATCATTTAAGTATGAACATACTTTTGGATTAACTAAGCCCGCCTCGGCACACCGAGCTTCAATAGGGCATATTCCACAAGTACTTTTTACAATACCGGGTGCTGCTAAAAAAGTATTTATTGCTCGATATAAATGTAGTCCTTTGGCATTCAAATTTCTCTCAGCCTTATTATCTAGCACTAATGTATATAAAATACTTTCCATATCTTCCACTGATAGAGATACTTTACTAATACCTAAATCAGAAATAAATTTATGAACATCATTTGCTGTAACGTAGCTGCGGTTTTTTATCAGCAATGGGCCACCACCAGCTTTCACTGATTCTTCCAATTTCTCAACAAGATAACGATGGCACTGTTGATTTAATACATCTACAAATTCCGACTCAAAATCTTGATCTTGATACCAAGCACCACCAGTAACAGAGTTATCAGGCTCGAGATCATATAACATATAGACTTTCTTTTTCCCTGCCTAAAAGTTAACGTTATAAGTAATATACCCACAAACGGGCTATGCCAGTTAGTGTGCTTATTGGGATCTTGCAACTGGTAAGAAGCAGGTTTTACTTTTCTAAACAAAAAAAATCGCTAATTTTAGAGTTTGTCGGCTAGCTCATTTAATTTAGAGGATACTAAAGTAGTAAGTATTATAACAGTGCATTTTACATAGAACATGGCAGTAAATTAAATTTTCATACCAACTTCATTACTTTGCAAAAATAGTTCTTAATAACTTTCCAAGTATTTAACGTAATTTGTCTCTGCAAACTACTTTGAAAATAGTTGTTTTGGAGAATAAATAGGTGAAAACAAAAGAAGATATATGAATTATTCCTTGTTATTTTTGCAAATATATAGTCAAACCACCTATAATTTACATTAAAAATTTTGAAACATGTACAACAGGGCTTCACTATTTGCGTTTGATACTTTCATATTGCCAGATTATTATTTTAATATGTACTGTATGAAATAAACCGGATACTGTTATATTTCTTCTTATAGCAGATTCACTGATCAACTTCTTAGTTATTTTTGCTTAGAAAAATAGGCTGTAGCATATATATTTTTGCCAAATTTAACCAACACTCTTATTTCTTACCATTTCTAAGATTCCGATTATACTAACTAAAATGGCCTATACTTTAACCTACAGCTACAGATTTTACAGCCTTTATAATCTTCTTAGTTTCTAAGCTTTTTAAAACTTTATTTAACTGAGTCATGTTCAAGTTGGATTTAAATCTTATATCTCTAATCCATATTCCCTTATTGCCTGCTTCCTCTATAATTTTATATACAACACGTTCTTCATTGTCGGCTCCTTTATTAACTGTTTTCTTTGAGGGATCTTTGTACTTATATAGCAATTGACTTTTATCTTGGAATAATTCCAGTGTTCTACAACATGATTTTTAGATAAGACATTATTTATTTATTCGTAATAGTGTACCCATTTTTTAATAATTTATTTACTGTTTCTATCCAGACATCGGGAGGTGTATCGGGAATATCATTTTTTATATCATTATTTGTCACTCCATCTGGTTTACTTTTGGTTAAATCTATTATTCTGTTTTCTATAGAGTCTGCACTACCTTCTCCATTATCCATCGTATAGAAATACGATTAAGAATACAAAAATTACGTACTTATTGAGATTAAATCTTTTTAACACTTGGTGAGAATTTGAATTTATGTAATTGAAAGATGAAATAAAAATTTTTAATTTCGTTAATACAAATCTAATTTAACCAATTTAATTTACTAATCGCCTAACCTACATAAACCATAACAGCAGTTTAATGGGCGGGTTCAGCCGAAGAGCTACCGTTACTTATCGCTACATTGTCAACAGTTGGGAACGCATCGAATTTCCGCTGAACGCACCGATATTTTAAACGTGAGCGTAGTAGAGCGCGAGTAGTGCAACATACAATAGGGCCGTCTGCTCCCAACATATTTCGATGAAGGTAGCATACGCATTCAGCAGATACGTTGAGAACTGCAAAAACAACAAATCCTTGGGCTGGAGCAGGCATAAACTCACCCACGTACAAATTGTCCAAATGGCTAGTAAACGAATACAAAAATTTACCCATCAAAGTAGACAGTCTTCAAGTAGAAAATTCATTAGATTTTCTAAATAAAGTAAACAATATTAAACTAGGAGATGGGGAAATGTTAGTATCGTTCGATGTTTGTTCACTCGTTCCCAGTGTACCGATCCCTAAAACCATAGAGTATTTGAATAATGAATAATGATAGCAAGGACTGTGGCGTAGTATGGTAAACAACACATAAGCATCGGCACCCTCCGCACCACACAAGTTTAATTTATTATATAATAATAAACCCCTAAACACTGTATTATTACTTAGTGCTTATAGATAATGTCTCCCCAGCACTTCTCATTTAGAAGTATTAGTAATTAAAAAGCAGGATATATAAATGTTACAATGTTTCATTTTATTTATAGTAACAACAATTACCTGTGTTGATAGGTATACATAGAAGAAATGTAATTCTCAGTTGCAGACATATTTTGTTTTATTTAACGGAAAAATATTATAAGATACAAAATATTAATTTTTTTAATGAATGCAAACAAAGGTCTGAATAGTCTTTTCGATCAGTATAGTAAAAACAGAATGGATACGAACATCTAGAAGCACAATTACTATAACATATTAAATATAACATTATCTCTAATCAGTACAACTAATAATATAATAATTGCAATATTTCTTAGCTAACATCCTTTTTTTTTAATTATTTTTCGGCTTGGAAGGAACACTAGACCATTGAATTAAAATAGGGTAAAGCCGAGCAAGAGTACGCAGCAGTTCTTTTAAATACAGCGTGTTCACCAAGCGAATGAGTGAAAGAAACACCTGCCCCTCAATTTCGAAAAGATTACATTCATATTGTGAATGTAATTTTTTCGGATGCGTTTCTCTCAATATTTTCTGTTACTAAATTTCCATAAATTTGCTGCAACATTTGATTACTTCAATTTTGACATTTTAAGGCCCGTTGAATGTTTGGATCAATGTCTGGAATGGTAGTTTCTAATTTTCTGCCAAATTCAAGAGCTTTACAAAGACTTTCCTTAGTGGCTGAATCTGTTTCTTCATATCACTGTTAATATTCATCTTTATGCTGGGTTTTAGACACTATTAAAACTTCTAGGAAAATATATTTTTCCGTAGCTTGCGTAAAAAATTTGCGCTTGAATTAAGGGAATTGGCGTAATTTCCCTTCGAGTATAATTTAGCTTTAATATAAAAAATATTCGGAGACTAAATCCGCACAATGTAAAATTAAGCTCAAGTATACAGACTATTCAGTTCCGCTACAAACGATATAAATGTGGTATTCTAAATGGAACAGCATTACATCGTTCTTAAATTCATGGCAACTTCAATGTTCCCTATACCAATCCATCTTAATTTTTGCGATAACTGTGGTAATTTGGGATTTTTGTGAAATTCCGTTATCTTAAGCGCGAACATCTCGCAGTACGATTTTTGTTTGAACTGCCGTCTCTTTCGCAGTGTTTGTAACGTTATAAAACGATCATTTACAGCCGTAGTTGAGCGTTTTCTGTCTTGCCCTCTTCTCATATTCTCTCTGGTTTGTCTTCAATATCTTGCACCATGATTGATGATTGATTTTGACTCACTAAACATTCAAGCAATGTTACTATATGGTAAACGATGTTCGATCGTTGCTACGACCCTATATCACTAGTAATATCAGTAGGTACTAAGTCACAAATTATTGCCTGGATTTTACAATATAAACAAATAGACGACAAAAAAATCAAAATGAAAACAAATTCCAACAAGCCCGGGTAAAGTAAACTGCTTACTTAACAACTTGTTATCTACAGATAATACATATCACAAATACAGAACACAACACACACATTTCAAGTTTCATGGAACATCGAAAGCTATGCAGATATGCCCTATAATACATTAAAATTAAGAAATAAATAAATAATCAGTTCCTTTAGATTTACTGGTGTGTGTATATCATTCAAATAAGTTAGGTGGGTATCCTTGCCCTGCCTTCCTTTTTCTTAATATTATTTCTACAATACTATCAACCTTCACTACTAACACCATAACTACATCATCATCTGAAGGTTGACATGTCACACTTATCTACATGCTAATGAGATCTATATGTACAACTAGACTCATCTTCGTTCTATTGCTACCCTATAATTGCGATAGCCATGTCTCTTCAATATATTACGTACTGTTCGGTCGTTGATACCAACTTCTTCAGCTATTTGCCGTGAAGAACATGGTCCTCTAGTCTCGACAATACTACATATATGAAGCTCTCGTCGCTTTCTTTCCTCATTAACGGGTCTTTTTTCGGACTGTTCCTTCGGCTTGTTACATTCACGACAGGTTGTCAAACACCCCGTGGAATCAAGCTTATGCACAATATTCAATACAGTTGCTACTGTTGGTGGGGGTCTATTCTTAAATGTGTCTGCGAAACGTTGAACTACTTCCTTTGCAGTACTACCACTTGCGTAATACCATTTAATAATCTGCACTTTTTCGTTGGTATTCATATCGGAAAACACTGGAAAAACAATTCCAAAATGAAAACGGAATATACAAATATTTGTAGTAAACAGTGTGTGTCAACCAAACTAAACGACAAATATTATTTATAAGTTACACTAACAATAAACGTACAGGCTCAATGACAAATACAACCACAGGTGAATACGGTGTTCCATCTATAATAAGCTAAAACATGAGAATGCGTACCGTAGCTATAACGTTGTCACAAAATAGTTGGTCCCTAATGTTTGTCGGTTAATTTTACAGCGTTGATTTGCTAACAAAGTAGGTTATGTTTAACGATTTACATTAATGATAGCAAGGACTGTGGCGTAGTATGGTAAACAACACATAAGTATCGGCAACCTCCGCACCACACAAGTTTAATTTATTATATAATAATATAATAAAAAGTCCGGGACGGCCGTTTCGAGGACACGAATGGTCCTCATCATCAACCGGTGACCGAATGATGCGAGAAATTTTTTTTTCTAAAACTAAACATGCATGTACTATCCTTACTTCTTAGAACAGATATTCTTTACAAGTGCCTATTTCTACCTCCTGCACTTGCAACTTAGTGCACTTTAATGGTTAAATACCATCCAATGTTATTTATCTTAAAGTGGCCACTAATACAATTTAAATTAATCGAATTATACTTGATCCAGAAGTATCTCGGGACTTTCCGCGCTTTCGTGAAATTAGCAGAGACTAGACAGACTCGTGTTTAATCGTCTTATGGCAATGCGTTCGTGTTTCCTACTGGTTTCCCCCCGAGAGTCGACAAAGCACGAGTCTGTCTAGTCACTACTAATTTAGAGAAGCGCACGGAAAGTGGAGAACTTCATTTTTCAATTATCCTATTGTGCCCAGAAACCGTTGTACAACTATGTATTATATAAACATGGGCCGTATGTTGTCTGAGCGGTCATCGATTTTACTAAACGGAGAAATACAGGGTAAGAAATATTAAATATTTATTAAGAGTAAAGGAAAGATTATCCTATCTATTAATAAAAGGATGGAGGTTGATAATTATATTAATAGTCCTTTCGATAAGTGTAACAGATAGGAACATACAGAAACTTCATGTTCCACATAAAATATAATAACAGTCTCTGATCAGTACACTTAACAATATCGTAACAATTTCAATATTCTTTTGCCAATTTGGCTTTTGTTCAATTTATTTTCCAGCTTGGGAGGAACGTCAGTTCATTGACTTGAAATAGGTATAGTCGGGCAGGAGCCTGCAACAGTTTTTAGAATTAATCTTGACCCTTTTCACGAGCAATTTTAAACCATTTGAGATTTGAAGTGGGGGAAGAAGATGAAATTATGAAATAGTAATTAAGCTTATGTAATATTTTAAGTGTGTTAGTATACAGATTACTATAATCTGCAGAAATTCCTAAAATCTTTTATAACAAATAATCCATTTACATTAAAATATACAGCAATCTTACATGGAACATATAAAACTGAGAATATTAAAAATAAGGAAGTTAAAAAGATAAAATTCTAGCTTGTACATGATTTTGGTGCTTAAAAAGCTTCATTATGTGATGATTTCTGTAGGTACAGCTGAAATAGACATCTTTATATGTTAAATTTATGTGTCCATAAGCGGTACACTGTGATAACTGAATTACTTATTGACATAATCCGCAAGGAAGTTAGTTGCCCAACCTTACCTTAGACATTATTTTGACAGTGGTGTCAACCTATCAGTATACTACCATGACGATAATATGCTGCGCTTTCTTATAAGCTAATAAAATCGTCAAGTACAATTACCCTCATCTTTGTTCTGCTACCACCCTATAATTGTGGTAGCCATGCCTCTTTAATATATTGCGCACTGTTCTGTCGTTAATACCAACTTCTTCAGCTATTTGCCGCGAGGAACATGGTCCTCTAGTTTCTACAATACTACACACATGAAGCTCTCGACGCTTTCTCTCCTCACTAATAGGCCTTTCTTTAGGCTGCTCTTTCGGTTTGCTACATTTACGGCAGGTTGTCAAACACCCCGTGGAGTCAAGCTTGTGCACAATATTCAATACAGTTCTTGATGTTGGTGTGGGTCTATTTTTGAACGTAACTGCAAAACGTCGAACTACTTCGTCTGCGGTACTACCGCTAGCGTAGTACCACTTAATAATTTGCACTTTTTCGTTAATGTGCATATTGAAAAACGCTAGAAAGAGAATTATAAAATGAAAGAGAAATACGAAATGTTTCAAACAAACTAAACCACAAGTATTGTAATAACAAGTGTAAACCTGTTGCATATTTACATTTAAATGCGTACGTACCGGAAGTATAAAATTATCACATTTTCCAGAGCTTTCGTTGTAGATAGAGGTTAGATTTAACAGTTTGTTTTGTATTGGTGGTTGGCTTACACCGCGCGATTGGATGTTGAAATTAGATAAAACCATATGATAAAACTACATCAAAATGGGCAAAATTGAGTAATGAAAACGATGTTTAGTGGTCCGAGTCCGAGGGAGCAAAGTATTTTTAAATTTACTCATTTTAATTCCAAAAGGTGTCGTAAGTCGTTAACCCTATGATCTTAATCAGTTCTAATTAATTCTTATTATGCCATGGCATCTCGTATAAACGATTAACCAGCTATCGGATCCACAACGGTGTGCATCCCCTTTGCAGAGTAGTAACCGCGCATATTAATACAACAAATAGAATATGCACATTTATGAACGTAATTGTACTGAGCGGGGTGGGTTTGATAATTGACCGTAAATTAATAACGAAACTAATATTAAATTGTGCTTTACCTGTCATCATCAAACTAAAAGAGGTGATTCGTATTTAAACGTTTTTCGTCCATTTTTTTTTACCCAAAAATTTGAATATAAATTCATTAAAATAGTTATCTCATTCCACATCCGGCGGTCAGATGGCTCTGAAAGCATTGTTCACATAATTCCTTAATAGTGGTACAGTACAAATCACGAATCTTTGCCGTTACGTCATACTTGTCTATGACGTATGCAGCGTTTGCAACAAATTCAGGTACACCAACCGGTGTTATTGTTATAACATCTGTCAAATTTTTCTGTCCCGAATCTATTTCTTGTTTTCGTCGTTTTAAAATAACAAACAGTTCTTATTAGAGCTACATTACGAATTATTAATAAGAGCACTTGTAAGTTAAACTTTATTTGTAATAAATGTATTACTATTTTTATGAAATGTATATAGACATTACCATGCCAGGCTGACGCTTAGATCCGAAGTCCCAGGAGTTGGTATTTAAGTTGTTGCGGTACTTTGTAGCTGAGAAACGTAATGGAGGGCCTAATAATGTATATTCATAATCAGCTAACCAGGGAGTATTTATTTATTCTTTTATGCGGTAAATACTTACGTTTTTAATGAATAAAACAAAGCTTTATATATTAAAAATTCCTTCAACAAAACATTATACTAAATTATGATCATTATAATATTCACATTTCATTTTTTATTTAAATTTATTTTTATGCAAATGAAAAGTGCAAAACAAATCTAAAGGTTGCATGCACTGCAGTAAACATTACGAAAGCTCTTATCTACGCATTGCTCGGCCATATTCTGTCTCACTTCAATTAGTTCATTGATACTTAACAAAATATGGACGTATATCTTCACTAGTTACGGAGTACGTTATATGTTACTATTTCGCTTGTGTATACGTATGCTTCCGATTTTTAAATATTATGCTTGTCTTCACTTTACCGATCAATTAATGACGTAACGGCAAAGATTCGTGATTTGTACTGTACATGTATTAGTTATGTGTTCTATGGTGCCGCAGATGTTTTGCATAGATTAAAGAGATAATCTGTTTAAATCATAGATTTTAGGTCAATATATTACGTATCGTATTTGGAATAGTTATGATTCCAATGGTAAGATGGTGCTGAATTTCGAAATCAAAGCAGTGTTGAGCACGATAGGGGGAAATTACTCAACTTCTAATGCGATTAAATAGACTCGTGTTTTGTCGACTGCTAAGGAAACCGCTAAGCAACACGAAGCTCTTCTCGCGAGACGAATAAACACGAGAGTATCTAGTAGTTGCAGAAAAATAGTCACTCCCTGTACCTAGCCTCTGCCTTGCCCTCTATCCCTATTATGATCGATATAGTAGAAATTTGCATAAAAATTATGTCAACGGTTGATATTAAAAATTTTCCGGCCAAATACCTCTAGCCCTCAATCCCGCAACCGGCGCCTGTAAATATCTCCTAAATGATGTGATAATTTCCATCATGAGTTTTGGTTTCTATTGTCAAACTCGCGTCTTATTTATTTTATCGTAACTGGCGATCATACACACTAAGATTAAGATCTTAGTTTAACGTTTGTACTTTTGTTAGTATTCGTTTTTAATTCCTAATGTTAAACAGCTCTAGAGTATCGGCACACTACGCACCATACAAGTTAATTATCAACCATATAACTGAATGATGATCATTGGGTCGAAACAACCATTCCTGACTAATTAATTGAACTTGTGTGGTGCGGAGTGTGCCGGTACTTTGCTGATACTAACGTTAGATTTGATTTATTTTTAAATGTGTGCATAAAGCCACCATCAGATACCATGTGATTACAACAAAGTAGAAACCACGAGTAAAAGAAAATTTGTACTGTTCTAGTTTTTCCACATCACGTTGAAAGCAACATTGGACATTCAGTAGCTTGGAACCACAGAGTAATCCAGTTAAATGGAAACCAGTGTTCATAAAAAAGTTATCTGATTATTAACAAAATACAATGGAAGATAACCATGATATAAACACTCATCCTACAAACTCTGACATAACATTATCGTGGAAGAAGGTAGAAGAGCAAAATAAGAAAGTATGTTTTGCTAATAAAAAGATTGTTCACTTTTTTAAGTGTTGTTACCTTAGACAGGTTTTCGAGAAGGAATATTAGATGGGAAAGATAAAATCTTTCAGAAATCTTTTGACGAGGGATACAAGGAAGGCTTTTTCAATGGATTTGTTGTAGGAAAACACAAAGGCATTTTGAAGTAAGAAAGAACAAACTTAATGTTTAACTCCTTAACTACCTATGGTACTTTAAAATACTGGGAACACAAATAACAGAAAATTATCAATAATTATATTAGATTTCTGTTAAATTTTGGTCAATGTACTAGTTAGCAAATGGAAACGTCCCAATTTGTGTCGTTATGTATTTCTAGTTTTTTAATTCCCATTTAGGTATTATACAGTGTATTTCTAACACTGCCCAAAAAAGAGCTCTGCCACCATTTGTTTGATTGTCTATCTATATTTATGAAACTTATAACTGAGCATCATTCTCCACACCCTCTAAATGAGTATAATCATTTATTACTTGAGAAGCGATAGCATTTATTTTTGTTTCACCTTTAGATTTCCCCGCTAAAATAATATTTTCCGTACCATGAAAATTGGCAGCTTTCACTGATAAAATATTATGTGGGTATTAGATACCCAATAATCAAAATCTGTTTCCTTTTTTGAATATCGCATGGAAGGCCTTTTCTTTGGCTCTGATTGTTTCACAAGCACAGGTATTTTCCATTTTAAATATTTCCAACTGTCCTGTTGTCATAAAGTAGTTATCGAACTACCTCTTCTTTATCCATTTCTCCCTTCATTAGTGATAAGACAAAGCGTTCTCCTGAACTCTTTTGTAAATTTTTTCCAGACCAATCCTAGTTTTACTTTGCTAAATAGTAAACTTTATAACAAAATCATGGCACTATAACTTGTACCCAAGCTATATGGGTTTCAAAGGATTGTATTGCTTAATTATACCATAAAAGAGGCGATGCATTTGTTCATAGGAAAGGCCGAATTTTATATAGTTTGTCTATGTTTGTATTTGTGAGAACACTATTATCGTTGAGTTGAAGACAGGATAAAATGTTTTGAACCCGGTATTTAGACGAGGTCTCTGATACAAAAAGTACTTTCAGATCTGCATGATAGCCCATCAGAAAATTCATTCCTATAAACGCTAAAATCTCATTTCTTTGTGTAATATATAAGTTAGTTTAAAAAGTAATGTGGTTAACAACAGGGCCAAGAACTTTCAAAAAGACCCTGAATTTTTTTTCGCACGTCTTTTCGATAATTTGACCAAAATCATTTGATCATCAGAATCGGTTTCAATCTCAGTGCCTTGTTTATTATCAATATGGAAAAAGTCAACAAAAATCATACAACGGAAATACACGAAGAACTGGAATCATTTTGCACGCCCATTCCTTAGGTCATCACTAGAACGCAACAAGCCGATTGCTTAGCAGTAGCGTCACTGCGCTGGAGTAACCGAAAAAAACGTGCGCGTTATTTAGAACAAAAAACAATAATTTATGAAAGCGCAAACATGATATAGTAAACAATTTAAAAAGACACAAATAAACAACTTCATCAGTATGCAGTGCGGCATTCTTTGCTTTGCATCTTCACTACCCAGCTAAATGTTCTATTTTTAGAATCAACGATTTGAAAGATACTACTGGAAAAAAAGAAGAGCGGTTGCAAGATTCAAGAAAAGGTTTATGCTGCCTTTGTGAAGATACTAAGCTAGAAGAAAAATCAATTATGGAAATAAAAATGTTGCAGCAACAGTATTTGGAAAAGTTCGTCAAGACTTTTCGTTAAGGATATTGTAATGTTAAAGGAACAACACTTATTTTAATTCATTTATTTTAGTAAATAAAAAATTATACATGAGACAATTTTATGCACGATTTAATACAAACCAAACTAAAAAGGAAAAGGCTTGATTACAAATATAACCCTTCAGGGGTTCCTTCCTTCTTACGGTACAGCACACTTTCTTTCGATTTTTTGAAGTCTTCATTCATTACTTTCATTCTTCGCTCTCGCAAAGCCATTAAACCAGCTTCCGTACAGATAGCCTGAAAAAAAAAACAGTAGTAGGTATGTATAAGAAAGGCAAGTACTATAGAAACCTTTATATCTGCTCCTGATAAATCATCCTTTGCCATAATTAATTCTTGTAAATTGACGTCATCTGCTAGTGTCATCCTAGATGTATGGATGTTGAAAATTCGTTTCTTTGTTTTCTCATCCGGAAGAGGAAATTCTATTTTTCGATCGATTCTACCAGGTCTAATAAGTGCCGGATCTAATGTTTCAATTCGATTTGTAGCCATAATGACCTAGAAAGAATGTGAAATTCGGATTTAGCGCTTAGTGAATTACATCATCGTAATGATGTACACTCTGTGAACTGAAATCATCAATGACGAAATCGATTTACGCTGGCAAAAATTCCAAAGGTAAAATTTGGGTGAATAATCGTTCTCTACGCTGAACAAAGAAGATGCTTAAGAAAATGGAAAGGGCACGGTTTCTTATTTTGCATTATCGAGTAAAAGTAACAGAAACGAATTTGTGGCAAATACAATACTCGCTGCTTTTGTACATAAAAAGAAACCATCGGCTAGCCGCAGGGGTTGACTCGCACGCAGCGAGCGACATTCTATACATTTGAGAAATAAAATGAACCTGTCAATCCAATTTTATTATATTATGTGGGTTGGGAGTGAAAAAAGCATAACTTAAAGTTTTCCACGCAGTTTTGTCATGCTAGTTTCGCCATTTTGAAAATAGGAGGGAATTTTTGTTTTCGCAATAACTCGTACCGCGAGGATGTTGTATGGTTATATTTTGTCACAGAAAAAATGTTGCGACAGGAACTGGGTTTTAATGTTTTTTTCCTTTCTAGTCACATATATAAAACAAAAATGTCTATTATCGAACTTGTAGAGCACACTCATACGTGGTGTCGTGCTCCGCCTTTTGTTAGTGGAAGTGATGAGAGGTCGAATCTATTCTTGGTGACAGATTTTGCGAAGCGAACATTAATAGATTTTTCCTGCTTGTCACCGCCATAACGTCAGAATCTCCAGATCGAAATTTTCTCATTTGAATAGTTCCACCGACGATAGCAATTCCGGAGTGTCGATAAATTTTGATTTCCCAATGTTGGAAAGAGATGGGCATGGTATCACAACCGCTAAAATCATGAAGGAAGAGTATGTTGTAGAGCAGGGACTTGTCATGGATCGATAGCGTGTAACATGCGTTGATGTTCCTCATTTCATACTTCAATGCACCCCGCTAAAAGGGTTTGAACAGCTTTCTTCTTTGTCGCATATAGATACGTCTTCAATTAACTTCATTTTCACCACGTTATAAAACACATACGCTTATTGTCAAAATTTCCCGGACAGCTAAATTAGAATGTTACGACGAGAAAGGAGAAAAAAATTTAAACCCAGTTATTACCCCATTTTTTTTGTTTTTGTCGATATCTCGAGAATGGTCAATGTTAGGTGAAAAAGTGACACATGACCTAAATTATAGGGGAGGAAAAGAGCCAATAAAGTAACCGTACAACTTCCGCCATTAAAAAAAAGAGATGAGAGTGCTCAATTCTCTTCTGATTTAAAAGTCAAACAACCATTGATAGACTACTTGCTACTTTGGCATCAACCAAGCAGTTGCATAATTGATTTATATATGGTTAGGTGTTTTTAAGTCGGCGGGACCCAATAAATTCTATGTCTTCCCTGTCCCCTTTGATTACTATACTCAGAAAGTAAAGACTGGTGTAGAAACCCAATAAACAAAACGAGCTTAAAAGGGTTAAAAAAAGGTGTTATGCATCTATCACTCTATCCTTTGACAATTTCCTGGATAGTATTGGTAACTAATAATAAAAATTATAACCATACAAGATATATGAATTTGACACTTTTCAGCCTTTAGAGGGTCTTTATCAAGATTTAGCAAGTTACTGCAATAAATCAGTAGTTTTTAGAAAACAATATACATATGTTTTACCTTAACATCACCTCGTGAATCAAAACCATCTAATTGGTTCAAAAGTTCCAACATGGTTCTTTGTATTTCTCTTTCCCCTCCAGAGTTTGAATCATATCTTTTTGTTCCTACAGCATCTATTTCATCTATAAAAACTATTGATGGTGCATGTTCTTCAGCAACTCTAAATAATTCTCTAACTAATTTTGGCCCATCACCCTAAAGTATTTAGAAAAGGCATAATAAAGCAAGATAACTGAAAGACTTTACATACCAAATACTTTTGTATAAGTTCCGAACCAACTACACGCAAAAATGTTGCAGATGTTTGGTTTGCCACAGCTTTAGCGAGCAATGTTTTACCTGTACCTGGTGGTCCGTAAAGTATAACACCTTTTGGTGGTTTAATGCCTATGAAAAAAAAAAAAAAAGCTGCTGTTAAATGATCTTTTTTTCAATTATATAGAGGTAACGCACCCATTTCTTCGTAATACTCAGGGTGAGTTAAAGGTAACTCAACGGATTCCTTTATTTCCTGAATTTGTGTATCTAAACCACCAATATCAGCATATGTTTCTTGTGGAGCTTTTTCTAATTTCATCACTGTAACCATTGGATCTGTATCATCACCTAACACTCCAACTACAGCATGCACTTTATGATTCAGCAATACAGAACAACCTGGTTCTAACTGATCTTTATCCACAAAAGACAATATGCTAACGTAATGTTCACTTCCTACAGAAGTTGAAACAATAGCATGGTTATCATCTATAATTTCTTCTAGAGTCCCCACCGACATTGGAGTACCTGTACAACACACCATTATCTTTTTTATTGTACAAGAACAGGTTATTTTAGGGAGCAACTTACCTCTTAAATCATCTACCTTCGATCTCTCTTCTTCATTCTTTTCCTCCTGTGGTTTTAATCTTTCTTGATTCCTAATAAATTCTTCTTCCATTAATAAATAGTCCTTTATTCTTTCTAGCTTGAGAAGTTTTAAACGGCATCTCGTGTGAGGGGTTACACCTGGAAGCTTGAGTGCTGTATCTGGTCCCTTTGTTTTACGTTTTTTTTTTCCGACCCTAGTCGGGATCGGAGGTTCATACTTCTTCTTTTTGTCTTTTTCTTCTTTTTTGTCATTTCCACCTGGGCCTGATTGACTTTGTCCCTGTAAATAAATTTAAATTTGTGTATTCTGAATTTGGAATTGTATTATTATAAATTTATAAATTATTAAAGTTTACCATGATTTAGCGGTAAAAATTTGCTTGTGTTCTGACAATTTCTTACAAACTACACTGACAATTGACAACACTACTTTGAAAAACTTCCAGTCATCCGCTGGGGTGGTGTTTAGTCACTGGGGAATTTTAATGTTGGTACTAGGATTGGGCATCTTCTGATTCAAACTTCACACTTATTTCAGGATGTTATATTAAAACATAGAAAGGTAATAGGCTTAAGTAAGATAAGTGCCAATGTTGACTAAATAAAAACAACTTTAAATATTTCGCTATTCCGCCTGTTAAGTTGAATACTTCACCGCCTAGGGTGTGTTTAGGATCAGCGTCGGACGAACGCACCCTTGAAACTGCGGCAATAGCACTCACGGTAACTCACAGAAACTTCTGAAAATCATTTTCATGAAATCTCCATTTTGTAAATCGGGTTATAAAATTGTTTACTTTTCGAATTGTGTTCTTTAAAAACATTTAATTGTGCATTTAGTATTCTTTTTATGTCTAGTGTTCGTAGATTTTGAAATAAAACTAATATTTTAATAATGATAGAAAGGACTGTGGCGTAGTATGGTAAACAACACAAAAGTATTGGCAACCTTCGCATCACACAAGATTAATTAATTAATTCGAGAATACGGATGATCCACATTCTTAACCGTTGACCGAAAGATGTGAGAAACCTCTAAAACTCAAATACTTGTTCTATCCTTACTTTCGGGAAAAATATTATTTACAAGTACCTACTTTGACCGTCTACGTGCCTTAAAACTAAGACGTGCGAAAAAATACGGAATACGGACAGATAGACGGAAGGGTCTCTTATTATTGTAGCCCGAGACATAAAACGTGTGCAGGCCTTACCCTAATAAATCGAACTGAGTACGACAACGATCCGTTCTCTCCTTTTATCAGACTTTTGTTGCTTTTTATGTAAACCGTCTCGTACGCGTCCAATTCCCGCGACGAAGTTGCATTCCTAACCAACTTCAAGTTTTCTAATTTAATGTTATGCTCGATTTCGTTTATATGTTGGATTACACTTGACGAATCCAATCTACCGAAGCGATAACACTTAAATCTGAGTCCTATCGTTCTAGTAATATTTCGTTTGGCAGTGCAATTTATACCACCTTATAAAGAGATGTACTTGTACCTTGTTATACAACAAATACGGAACGGAAGAGAAGTACGCAGTATGTTTGGTTTCTCAGAAAATTCCAAAAGGTAAGATTATCACGAAAAATATTACACAATGCTTGAAACAAAACAAATGGCCACGCATCATACATGTTTACTGTATGCAACCAAAATGTGAAAGGTTGAGACTATTCACAAGGCGTAAGTTTAAAGGTTATCGCATACTAAACCCGTTACGGCCCAGCCCGACGCTGGGACATATGGAGGAAGGAGTCCTACAAGGATCTTACGTCAGTCCCTAGCTGTTTTCGCTATATACTTGTGAAATTTTCAAAAATATTAAATATTGTTCGATAAAAATGTACGCAGACGACATTGATTAAAATTAAAGGGAGCAGTACGTAAGTGGTTCAACGGCTTGCATAATTGTAATAAGACACGGGAAGAATGGAAAAACGCGCTGCAGTGTGTATTCTCTCGAGCAGTGGATTTTGCTATGGTGCTAGAGAAGATGGTTGCGCGCAAGAAAGAGAGTGAAACAATGACCCACTATTATCACACGCTCTTGTGCAACAAATAAAAGCCTCCCTTTGGGGTTACAAGCAAATGCTTGTGCTTTTCACAGTTAGGAAGAAAATTTCTGGCTTTGCTAGATAATTACAAATCATCAGCAAAACAACAAAAGGAGGATTCATCGGTAAATTTGGAACCACGCTGCTATAATTGCAATCGTTTTGGGCATACAGCAAGGAATTATACCAGTGGCTATTTTATTCGTTGCTACGGTTGCAATCGTCCTGGACACCAGAAGGATAATTGTCTTTTCAACAATGCATCGATTAAACGAGACAAAAACAATACCGAATAATACAAAATGAATGCGACATTCTTTGACACAGAAAAGCACTCTTCATCTCATCGCCTTTAACGTGTTGTACACGATTTAGATCTCGACCATAAAATTTTTACAGCTAATGTTTGCACCTCTAGGTACCACTTTATATCTGCGGGCTAACAGTATGACCACGCTTGGGTGTATCAAAAACTGCACGATATTCTATGACAAATGATCAAAGAAGTTAGAGTTACCATAAATGACCTATTACTAAAGTTAGAAATATTGTCCATAGCAAGAGAATTTTTAAGGGACTCATGATCGTACCTATATGGAAACGTTTTTAGTGAAATGAAAGAAACAAATTGAATTTTATCTTACATTTCAATCTTATTCCCTCCCGCATAAACTGCACGCCTCGCTACTATTAATTTATTGCGGTGATTCCATATACGAAATAATGGAATTTGATCTGTTTGGTCAAGATTTAACAATCCATTTTTGACAATATTTATTCTTGAAGAATTTGGACATAAACAGTAGCGGATAGTTTTAGGAGTTACTAATCGAACAAAGTACGTACAGAAGATCAGTATATTTCTTAACAGATTTACAAAATCAAAATCTTACTTGTGTAAATATCAAAATAAATATAATAAGTAAGCGTAATTCAAGCATGTTTATTTTAGAGTATCGAGTACAGAATACATAATGAAGTAATTAAAACAAATAACATAAAATCGAAACAATTCATAGTAACTACACTGATAGGTAATATATGACATCTATACATTCTTTCGATGCCGCAGCAAAGTTTTCGTGTCCATTCTCTTGACCCTGCTAGAATCGTAAAGCATCCTATTTTTAAAATCTTTGGAGCTAAACGATGATTCAGTCTTCCTTTTCTTTGATGCACTGATATCATCCATCTTTTTATTGGATATCGATGGATGTAGAGACACATCAAATACTTCGCTATCCCACGAATCATCCGAACCAATATTCCTTGTTGGCAACAATTTTTGAGATACATTTCGTTTAAGTTTCTTTGATCTCTCTGTTCCTTTATCTACTTCTGTCTTGCTAACGCTCGCGTTACTCAATACATATTGCCTTAAGCTACCTGACGGGCAAGGAATGTTTGCAGTCTCTTTTTTTCCATATAAATACTTTTCTTTTTTGCTTAATTCGACAACATCGAACTCTTTATTTTTATTAAATGCTGTTTTCTTCTTTTTAGTATTATACGTGCTAGGTATAAAGCGAAGCATGGCACCACTGTCCGTTACTTCCTTCTTGCCTTTAACACGACTCGATAGTGCCACAATACTATCCGCATTAGATTCAGGTTGAACGCTTTTTAAAGTACCTTTTTTCTTAATCTGTTTAGAAATAGTTTCAAAAATATTCTCTTCGTGTTCTCTTTGGCGCTTCGTCTTTTTCTTCGATTTAGCGCCATGGTAGTCAGCACTTTCTGGGTGTTCAATATTTTCTTTCATAGCATCTTTACCTCGATCGCTTTTAATCTCCTTTGATTTTTTTCCCGCTTTATCGATAACAATATTCTCCACCTCGAAACCGGCTTCAAGTCGACGTTTCTTTGCCGATAAATGTTGCATGGTTTCAGTACTTCGCTTACCTTTTGGTTTTACTGGTCCAAGTTCCTCACCAGCTTTCTCTTTTAATTTAGGTGAATATTTATGTTTTTTATCTGAGTCGGACAATTCTATCAATGTGGGTATTTCCTCATTGTCTTCTATATAAGGGGATTTCTGCAACGACTGTCGTTTTGTTTTTTTTTTAATCTTTGGACTTTGTTCATCATTACTAATCGTATCAACGAAAACATCATCTGTAACTTCTTCGATTATCACTTTCTTGATTGATTCTTTTTCTACAATATCATCATTTTTATGTATACTATCTGCTTCAGCGTTGTCTTCTGCATCATGGTCTTTCTCAGGATTATCGTCAACTGACGACTGATCAGCATAATCCAGCGACACATTGAGTGAAATATTTCCTGTATCGCACTTTCTACCTTTTATACCAGTACAAAACCAGTCTACTACTTTACTGATTCTTGCTGATAATTCTCCATCCTCTATATCCTCTAATTTTATGTTTTCTTGTATGGTTATTGAAGATTTTCTCTTAGATTTCTTTTCGGTTGCTGTATTATTCGTATTTCTGTTAATCGAATCATCTTTCGACTCTGATACCTCAGAATCACTATCACTGTCAATAAGTACAATATCACTTTTGGATGGTACCAAACCTGGTGGAATGCTTGTTAAATTTTCTGTAGCTTCATCAATTTGAACGACTTTCTCTTCTTCAGATACCAATGATTCCTTTTCAGTTTCTGCAGGTTTCTTTCCTTTAGTCTCCATTTGTAAATCCTCTTCGCTGCTTTTCGTGCTATTAAGATTCTGAATTAAATTCTCCTCTTCCATTTTTTGCTGATAGTCGTCTTCACTTTCACTCGGGGTAATAATACGTTTACGTTTCTTGGATGTTTTATCTGATGAGAGATCCTTCTTAGGCGTTAATTTTGTGACCTTTTCTGTTTCGGTGGTCTTCTTTTGTAAGAAATCCTCTTCGCCAGAAAGAAGCTCGTGTTTTTCTTCTTCATCATCTATGAAAGAATCGTCTTCGTAGTCATCTTCGTCTTCCGTGTAAGTATCAGAGCTGTTGATGGATTCACCTTCACAAGGAATATCATTGCTGCCTTCCGATGGAGTATCTTCTTCTCCTTCGTCGGCCATATCATCGATAAATTCGTTAATATCTTCACTGTCACTGCTTGAAATAACCTCTTTTAAAGTATCTTCAATTAATTCAGTAACTCTGTCATCCAACTCATCCAATGCACCTCCTTTGGCGTTTGATCTTCTTAAATGCTTCATTTTAGGCGATTCATTTTTTTCATTCGTTTCTAAAGAAGTTTTTTTTTTTGATTTTTTAGAGCTATCTTGATTTTTAAGTTCTACTACGCTGTGAATTAGCAATTTAGAAGATTTAAGTTGCTTCTTCCCCATCGTATCCTTTTCGTTTGTTTCTTTGTTTACTGTGCTTTCTACATGTACTACATAACTATTTCCGTAGGGTTTTTTGGAACTGCATCCTTGGTCGTCCGTTTTATCAGTTAAACCTTCATTCACTGTCAATGGTTGGGTGCCCGTTTCTAGACTATTTGAACCTTCTGATTTGTTATTATGGCTTTCTGTTTCAACGTTTGTCGGATAATCTGCTTCTGCTGGAAGATCAGCATTTTCCACTGCTAAACAGTAATCTGGTAGTGTATCTTCCTTTTCACAATTTTCAGTGCTGGAATCTTTCTCAGCGAAGAATTCCTTTTCTGGTGCACATTCTCCTATTTCTTTTGCAGCTACTGTATTATGATCGTCAGAATTAGATTTATTCTCGTTTTCCTCAATTATTTCATCGTTTGTGGATATGACGTTTTGAGATAAATCTGCCTTCTCTTGCGAATAGGCAACACTAATATCACTTACTGCTTTACTTGTACTGGCCACAGGTTCTTTTTCTATATAATTTTCTAAATTTGACTCTATTTCTGCAGATTGCTCATGACTTTTGTTAATTTTATTTGTATCTTCTATAAAACGCGGCGAATTTACTTCTTCCTTATGATTTACATGTACATCTACTTCAACTAGCTTAGGGGAACACACCCCTTCTGAAGGAGATGATAGGCTTGTATCGACTCCTGAGTTATTTTGTGCAATTTGTGAGGAATCTCTCTTGGGCGCTACCGGTGTTATATTAACGGATGCATTTAATCCTTCTTGTAATGCTTGGGCAAGATATGCATCATTGAGAGATTCGGGTGTAGTTAAGCTTTTGGATAGTGTGTACTCAGAGAGTGAAAATGAGTCCTTCTCCTCATCTGAAACGGTGATAACTTCTCCTGTCGTCCGTTCCTTAGCGTTTTCTGTTTCCTTTGTATTGTTTTCAGACTGCTTTGAAATATTTTCATTCTCATTTGAATCTGTAGTTGGATTCGTTTTGCCTTGAAGTATATTCTCTCCTGATGCTCCTTGTGTCTTCTCAGGAAAGTCATTTTCTTTTTCATCACTACTCCCCGCGTTAATTTTAAATACGGGATTGGTACATTTGTCTTCATCTAGTTTAATATTTTCTGATGTTTGATTCGGAGGTTTACTTCTATTTAAATCTTTAAAAGCAATATCTTCTTCCGTTTTCTCTTTATCTTGGTTGTCTTCAAGGTTATTACCTTCTTCATTTGCCGTTGATTTATTTTCTATTTCAGAATGGTTTTCAATAATAGCGTTATTGGTAGCGTTTTCATTTATGTCTTCATTTTGTTCTGTAGCGCTTAAAACTTCAGATTCCTTTTTAGGAATATCAAAATGAATAGATTTGCGAACTTTTTTTGTAGGAGTGGAAGATTTTACTTCATTTGTTGGAGATTCTTGTTTAGTATTGGGTGCAATCTCTGTATAAGTTAAAGGGGGATCGTCTATATCCATAGGTTCGCAGGAATCGTCAAGCGAAGATACCTTTTCTGACATTGCTTTCTTCTCAATGTCATTTAACGAAATATTGCTTAAAGGCGATTTGCTTTCCTTTGGAATTTTTGGTTTTGGCGAGGCTTCGCTAGCTGCTGCAATTGATTCTGTATTTTCTTTATCGGAACTTCCGCTTTTGTCGAATACCTCTGTTTCTGCAATGGATTTGTCTTGACTTACAGTAGATATCTCTTCTTGACTATCGCAACCTTCAATTTTGTCTATAGATAAATTCAAATTGAACGAGCCATCAGAACCTACAGACATGTCTAGTTGGTTAGGCAGCAACTTACTTAACGATTTATTAGCAAGGTTTACAGGAGACGTGGTCTTGGACTCGATTTCTTTGTCTGTATTTACTTCTGGCACGATTTTACCTGGAGGTGACTCGGTAGATGGTATTAATGCGGCTTCAATGATACAATTTTCATCAGAATTTTTGCCATTTTTGGATTGTAAGTCCGTTGTATTGTCTAATATATCAATCTTCATTTCTTTATTGCCACTAATTGTTGATTTTTTATTGTCATTATCAACACCCAATAGTTTGTCTATATCTTTTACAATAATTTCATCTTCAGCGGCTAATTTGGCGGTTGGAATTGGAGAATCTGACTTGCTTGCATGATCTGGTACTTCACTCCTAGTTGAAGTCTTATCGCCTTCATTATCAGCGGTAGTAATAACAGATGGGCTAGCATCGCTTGTTTTGTTTTTCTTTTCTTGTAAACTCTCTTCAGAATTAATATTTAATTCTTCTCTAATATTCGAATCCAATGGGTTTATATTATCTACCTCATTTTCTGTTTTCCTGACGGCTTCAACGTTCAACGTTTCCTCCGATTTTGATACAGATGACGCTGTACTTTTAATCTTCGCATCCTCCGACTCTTGATTTATTGAAAGATTGGCTATAGTTTTGCTTTTTTCGAGTCTTACAACAGGAGTTAGATTTAATTTGTCTTCTTTTTCATCGTTGTTCGATGTTTTATTGTCTCCTGATTCCATTTCGTTTGATTTCGATAATTTTTCTTTGACGTTGTTTTCTCCGGCTTCAGAAATCGATTCGAGATCTTTCTGTGGGTCCTTTTTCTCAACTTCTGTTTCTTCGATTACCTCCAACTGCGACATTTCGGTAACCGAAGGACGCCTTCCTTTATAACGTTTTTTTGGATGCGCTGGGGATTGCTCTCCTTCTTCAATTGCTTCCAATTGAGTTATTTTTTCTGTAATCGATCCCCGGCGAATCTTAGGCTTTACTTGTTCTACATCTTTTGGATTTGTGGGAGATTTACTTTCCGACCTAAGAGATCTACGCCTGCTGTTCACAGGAGCTGGACTATCAATAACTTCCTCTTCGCTGGTTTTCGAAAGTGAACCTGTAAAATTAATATAAGTTAGTTTAATTCGTAGCTTGTAAGAAGTTTCGCAAATATTTTTTCGGTGCTCATTTTTTTCAATTGATAAAACTAGCTTCATAATCTACGATTTTTAGCATAATTTATTGTATGCTCGCACAAAAGAGAAGCTGCATACCCATAATTGCATAATTTCCGAGAAAAAAGAAAGATACGATATAAATAATTACGTTTTCAGCGATTTGTTTAGTATAGTACTACATTTTATTTTGAGGTATTACTCAACTCCAGTTAGGCGATTTCATGTTGGTTTGTCTAAAAATAGGTATAAATCTGAATCATTGAGAAAGAACATTTACAAAAGGTATGGGATATACATTTAAAATACAACTTAAACAAATTTTAAATATCTCACTTGCCCTTTAAAATACTCATTCTGGTGAAAACGCGTCACTTATAAGAGGTGAAACTATATCTTTATTTATCTTATCTGTATTTCTTATGGGATTTACTAGAAACTATTCTAATGCGCAAAAAATGTGTTCATATTTATATAAGAGTTTATTTGAGATAGCGGCTACCCAATTTATTATTCGAATGTGGCAATTATCACCCTTCTCTTATTTGAGAATCTACACCGTCATTAACGCAGTGTTCGTTCATTAAAAATGTTTCTTATGTCGTTTAGTTTAAAAAAATCGAGTTGTGCAATGCGCAGTGCTTTTCTTTTCGAATTCTTGCTTAGAATAAAAATAAAATAAAAAAGCATTAGAAGAAAACGATATAATTATTATTTTTAATTGAACAAAGTATAGCGATGGGTCGGATTCGTATGATTCGTGCAGTTCATTTGATTCTCATATATGATACGATGATTATATTATAGTTGCATACAATGTTATATCTGTATTAAATTGTTAGAATTTTTATACATATGTACCATACAACATTTCTCGTGCAACAAATATTCGGAGCTTATTCATTAGGATTCGAATTGCCCGTCGCTAGTACAGTGAGGCAACGATTTGGCCTAATCGCATTCAGCACCTTGTTATGTACAGGGTTGTGACTTGCGGGCGGCGCGCCAGGATGGCAGTAAATATGTACGTACCCATAGACATAACCCACTGGGTGAAACGAATATTAACATCGACAGCCGATCGAAGATGCGTGAAATATATACAGTACGTTCTAGTGCCCTATAGTCAGTTGATGATTCCCAAACGCGCTATGAACTCGCCCGCCATGCGACTGCTTTTTCCTTCTCATATCCGAACACTGCTGACTAGTATAAGCAAAGAGCAATCAGTATACATACAGCGGCGGCCGTAGGGTAATGCGAACGAGGTCGACAGGCGGGGGGCGCCGAAATAAAAACATATATTTATCGGAGTTGAGTGGGCATCGTTGTCTTTATGTCTGAATGCTGCTTAATCTCGTATAAACGATCACATATAAAGAGGTCTAATTAATTACGGACGCACCACCCCAAAAATGGTCCGCCACTGTATACATACCATGTATACATGTATATATTTATGCGCGGATTACAATGGATTCGATCCTATCGCGCTACCGAGAGTTACAATTAAATAGTACAATATACAGAGTGGCACATCAAATTCGCGTCGGCTTATATACGAAAGCATTGTGCAGGTTCAATGGGAGCAAGTTTTAAAATTATTTTAATATATACTGGGCTACTTAAGAAAAGTTACACACCAAAGTTGTGAATATTTAAACGGAATTACCCCGCATTTTTTGGTAATACGTGAAAAAATAAAGATAAGTTACCTCAAGCCGTTTTTGAGATACTTAACTATGCTTCAAAATGTAGACCAAAATATAAGAGGCAGCTATATTTCATTCATTGTAACACTGCCGCGGTAGGATAGATAGATGAAAAATTCTTGGCTTGTGATTAGCTAATAGACAAGGCGAACTTTGCGTGTCATTTATCGAACGTCTTTGTTGGTTTCGGTTTTGTATTTATTATTTCCTATTGTTGTTCGGTGTGGTTTTTATAAGCGTATGATCCCATTACATATGTTATCGATCAAATGGTATTGGACAGTGGTCGTACAATTTTAAGATTGGTTCCATATCTCCGCAACCTAAACCCTGTTGAGCATATATGGGCACAAGTGAAACATCATGTTGCTGCTAACAACAAAACTTTTAAATTATTCGGGGTGAAAACATTGGTAATCGAGGGACAAAACATTGCAAGTAGTGATGCATGGAGAAATTGTATCAAACATGTTATCA
Source organism: Oryctes borbonicus (assembly GCA_902654985.2). Classification (NCBI taxonomy): domain Eukaryota; kingdom Metazoa; phylum Arthropoda; class Insecta; order Coleoptera; family Scarabaeidae; genus Oryctes; species Oryctes borbonicus. Next base: position 2,023,603 of record LR736867.1, on the reverse strand, counting down.
AAGAAGAGAATAAGATGTATCAACTGGCTAACATTGTTGAAGAATTCAACATAACAGAGAACTGCTAAAAAAGAATTCACGTGTATACGGTAGTGATTTAAATAAAGAAAATGTATTTATTATTACTTTTAATTCAAATATGAAGGGGAGAAAATTGTTGGAAAAAAAGTTTGTAATATGCGCAGTTAAAAGATTGTGATAATTAATTAGCATTTGATAATATAATCACTGAGATGGAATTATTTATTGGCCATATTATTGTTGAGAATGTAGATGTTGAAATACAGAGTTCCCTTTATCGCTGATGTACATACATATTATGATACAGATCTGTCGAGACTATTGTATATAGTTTACATAGTTAACAATATTGAATATGGTTCCCTGTTTGGGTTTGTCTTATGTATGGGATTGCTTACTCTTAAGCGCTATCTACTGCATTTTTAACGTGAATGAAGTATAGATAATTCTAGGCACCCTTTAGTCGAAAAATTAGATGTGATGGTAAAATAAAAATTATTCCTAAAAATTGCACAGGCTGGGCGAAAATGTACCTTAAATAACTTTCATATAATAAAAGAAACCATTTATCGCAATCAGATTCCAAACTTAACCATTTATAAAACTATATGAAGGTTTCGTATACTTACATCTTATGTTTTTTTTAGCATTTTCAATTTCGAATATTCAGTTACCATTTATTTTACAAAAGTAGGCTTTAACGGAGCTTACCAATGGAGTGCCTATGCATTGAAAATGATGGACATAATTTTGAACACTTGCTAAAACACTACTTTTCCTTTTTTACATTTAAGTCTGTTATTCGTTCAATAAAGTATGTATTTGCTATTTATTTTATGTCTCCTTTCAATTAGTATGAAGGGAAAACCAGTTGAAGGATTGGACTGGTAAATACCATCTATTTGTGAGCAATAAATGAATATTGGTAATTGAAAATGCTAAAATATAAGATATAAGTATAGGAAACCGTAGTACAATTTTGTAAATTAAAATTAGAATCTAATTACGATAATGGATGGAATACCCTATTTCTATTTAATTTTCATTCACCCGGTATAATTTTCGCTTCGACTAAAAATAAATACAATTTAAAATATAGCTTAAGTACGTATAGGAAACGTAACAGTAATTTGTTTTTATTTTCACAAGTTTGGCGCGTTGAGTCAACCAGTATACATCAAAACACTTAAAACCAGTTCCTAATGACCCTAGACAGTCCTTTATAAAATTATTTAAAAAATATTTTATGGCGTATAGAAGCCGACGAGAATGCCACCCAGTATAACATTTGTAGGTTACTTGTAAATCTTTTCGTATCTCCAACAAATTAATTAGTACTTGTATGTCAGTTCTTTTTGATTCTTTTGCAGAATAAAATATATATAAATGATAAACATTGATATACTAGTATTGTTGAAGTAACTAGATCACTCAGCAGACGCTAAGCCTAGGTTCCTAATCATGCAAAATGCATTGCATGCGTCTTATCTTAAATAGCGTTTTAATTAAAAGTGTAGTTGATAAAGTACCAACTCTATATTTCAGTTCGAAAATAATATACATTTATGCCCGTCGTAATGTACAAAATACGAATATAGACGACAGAGCATCGTATTTGTTAAACATTTGAGAATTATCTTTTCGATTCAAATTTTAATGAGATAAACGCTTTTTTCTATTAATAACATAAACTACCCCTCATAAGAACAAAGAAATGCTGTATAAGAAGTATAAATGCCTTCGATAATTCTCCACTACTGCCAATTTTTATCAATATTCACTTTACAGTTACTAACGCTGTTCATAGCAAGTCAAGTATAGTACACATTCCACTTTTCCTTAAAAAATGGTTTGATCTTCATATTTTTAATCAAATTTATTAACTTTGTCACTCCTGCACTGGATCATCCGTTTCTTTAGATTGATCAGTGTAGAAGTTGAAGAAAAGCTTTGAAATTCTCCTAATTTGCGAATTTATCAACACTGATGTTCCTGTGACGTTTAAACGGTTTTATGATTTACGATTTTATGCCCAACTACATTTAATTTATAACATTTAACGTAGATTTAGCACAAATAATCCAATCCACGTTTCGCGCTAGCAACAAATATATTGTATACGTCGATATATGTCCGTATTCATGTCAATTTTTAGTTTTATCTTTATTTGGGCGACTTTATTAAACTGTTGACTCGTTCTGTATATACATCGTGTCCATTTAGCAATTTAGAGGTGATATAATGAAAATACTACATAATATAAAATTGTACTTAAATATCGAGAGACCTCCGTTGTATATTGTACATTATATAAGTTTACCATAAGTTTAAATGGAATAGGTTGCTTATTCACTATTGCGTTTTAAAATTTTTCAAATATGTAAAACTTTGATCCTTGCTACTGTAGAATTTATTCAAGTTTCTTACGTACGGCAAACTGTATATTTTTCAAAAATTGGTGATGGTAGACATGGGCGTAGCCAGAGGGAGGCAGGGAGGGCCATGGCTCTCCCTAAATCTCTGAAATAATTTCACTTTCGTTTCTTAACGTCGCTCATATAAAAATCTCCAAAATGTCAACTTTAATTGGCCCCACCCTTGATCAAATTCCGGCAACGCCCATGATGGTAGAGCCATTCATCTACAGATAATTATGCATAAGATACATGACATTAAACTGACTTGCCTTCCAATATCGCTACGGCGTGTAAAGTATTTCGTTAGCGTTGAAATCTAAAACATCAATTCTTCACAAGCTGTAATGTTTTCAATTCATTTGAATATAGGATTACAATTGAAGCATTACATTTATTACATATCTTTAGTTAGTTAGTAACACGGTGGTATATCTACTTGAGCGAATATTTTTATAAACATTTAGATATACCTAGTCTATTTTAAATGCGAAATTTAATTATCTGCACCTGACATTCTGATTGATATTAAACTAGCAGTTGAAAAGCATGAATCAATTGAATTATCGCTTATTTATTAGGGATATGTTAGTTGTGTTTTTGTAATAATATTTATTGATAATAACCATCTCATTAATTAATGTTAAATTACCTTTTGTTATTTGGTAGGCTCATGATTTCATACTGTCACAATTGTTCTTTTCTTTTCCACGTTATTTCATTTAATTAAGTTTCTCTAACATTTATTCAGAAGATTTAAGACATCTGAACATATATCTGATGTACAATCACTATAAAACAGGTAAGAACAATAAGAGATTAGAATATTCTGTTGCAATCTAAGAAATCTCAAAAATCACCGAACATGGTTGATGGCGGTGGAGGAAGATATTTTTAATTGTTCAAAAGAATAAGTTAGGCTTAAATGTTACTGCTGTAGTTTGATTCGGTTATTCTGCAAAAGAAAAGGGCTTTTATCAGTTATTTTACTAAAAATTTTGATAGTTACAACTTTTCTGTAGGACTTGTTTTAACTTTTTGCAAAATACACCGGGGTCCGGTTAACATAGTCGAGGCTAATGTTATGAGTTGCTTATTGTTATCGATTTGATGTTAAGTATGGGTAATAATATACTGCGGCTTGCAAATATTTTCATTTTCTATTATCGCGGGGTCAGTTACCAGTATCATATTTTAACGTTATGGAATTCAATTCAAGATTAAACTGATATATGCGCGATTTAATCATCTAGTTGTACTAATGATTAATACTGCTAAATGTTGGCACTCCGTAGTGGAAGATATAATCGGATCTCCTCTATAATATAACCATGCCATGCACTATTTTCCTTTTTAAGTTATAATTAAAATAGGGTGTAGGTATAATAGATTATGCCAAACTTGAGCCCATAAAATGTGACAATTATGCATTCGTATAAAAAAACTGGCTTTGTAAAACTGCTTTCGTTAACAAGATCTCTCCCAGTGATGCAGTAGCTACCGTAGTATTAAAATAATATATTAAAATAAGCAGCAGCTTACCTGAATTCTAAAAAAAACTGTCTTGGTGTAAATTTTGTCACTTTTCATATAGTGCTTGCCTGTACAACGTTTGATGCAGTATTAGGCAGTCTTATGTTATTGTCTTTTTTTTCCAATGCACAAACAAAATAATGTGACCCAATGCCAATGTCGGTGGCTCTTAAATGGATCAAAAGCAAGACGAAGATGATTAAAATTATGTGAATTAACCAAGATGTAATTCAACGAGGTAGAAACTTAAAATACAAAGGCTGTAGGTATCCACATAAACACATCCTAGCAGTATATTGATATGAGATTTTAAGGAGTAATTTGTCCTTCGAAAATTAACAAAATCCTTGATGCTATCATGTTACCCGAAAAGAATCTGTTTAAATGCCAATACGTTTATATCTGCATAGTACAAAATTACAATTTCTATTTAATAATAACAGTGAGTTTTTAGTAACACATATTCAAAAGAGAGGCGTTTAATAGAAACAACTTTAAAATCAATATTTACATTAAAATAACCATTTGTTAACTGTACATCATTGTTTAAATAGATGAAATTGAACTAGTTTCCCTCGCCACTTTTTTTAAAATATGGACTTTATAAAATAACTTGAGTATAAATGAAATTACAAGAAGCAGCACTAGTATGTGAAGATGTAAAAACATTGAATGTTATTTAGTATTACACACAATCTGTGGATATTTTAGATTGTATGAATTCTGCTAATTTATCTTTAGCAGATTAAAGGTGTTCTTTAAAAAAACATGGAAAAGATTTTTATAGTGACAATTACCTTGTAATCAACTTTGAAGATACAATCATTTAGATTGTTAATTGATTATAAGGTTGTATTAATAGAAGTACTGCCTTATTTTCAATCTGTATTGCCAGAAATTAATAACAGTTTCACTATGAATTGGTGAGATGACATTCCGTTAAATGAGCATGAATTCCGTACAGCTCAAAAATTACAAAATTAGTTGCACAATTTTGCTAAAACGATGTACAGAGTTGAAGGTATGCTTTATGCAATTGACTAATGATTCCTAAGATATATAATACAATGATCTTAACAGTAACAGAAAAACTTACAATTTATCAATATCAGAGCTACATGTAAATCGACGTTTCTCTAAAGCTTTGATGATTCACAAATGTTGTGAATAAGGTCTTGAATGATTGTCATTTGGCTCAAAATCAGCATATTGATTTCTATTGTTTCTGGCGATATATAAATTTAAATAGCGAATAGAAGAGAATTGAAATGGAAAACATTTAATAGCTTCTGCCATGCTGACTACAGCTACAATTTCTACCAAGCACACAAAACAAATAGACTGATGTAATAGAATACCACTGATTGATTTATACCTGAAAGCAGATGTTTTTTTGAAAGACTTTCCCTGCAACTGAACCAAATATGGAGGCCAGGTAAAAATCTTTAAAGGATTTGACAGATGACAATGAACAGCTGTTTTGTCATAGATATCTAGACTTTTTTAAATTGATGCCTTCGCGAAAGTAATGTTTTCTCGCATAAATACTATTACAAAATATGTGACTATTATTAATTAATTGTCTAACCTCTTCTTCCTCGGATCTTTGGTATAATGGCCTTTGTTTCCTGATCCATTGCTAAGGTTGTCGGTGACTTACTAGCTGATCGTGTTGATCGATTTTTCCTTGGTGTGCTAGTTTTACTCGTATCAGGCAATGTTTTGCTATCCATAGAGTTTCCATTGCTCTCTTGTGATAGTGACAATCGTTTAGTTTTTATTTTTGCAGGTGTATCATTGCTACTAGCGGAATTGCGTCTTTGTGGGATTTTTGCCGGTGCCGGAGAATTTTGGGCGATTCGTGATGATCGACGAAGCGCTCCCTCCGAATTTTCTTCTGGTTGCTGTTCGCTTACTGACGTTTTTCTTGGCATTTTCACCTAAGAATGCAGAGACTTTAAAGGTTTGTCATTTGCAAAAAAAAGCGGTAATAGTTACAAGATGGTTGGATATATTCATGCAAAAAAACATTATGTTAAGAAAAGGTGATAGTGATTCGTGAATAATTACCAATAGTAAATAATAACAGTCAAATACACAGCTTGAACAATAAATAACACATAAATAATTTCAAACAAAAAGTTTCCTGATGTAGGAATACTTTTAAAAACAGTAACGGTTACAACACGTGCACATTCAAATAACGACACTTTGTGGATGCTAGCGAGTGCGCATTGGGATCAAGCGGAGCCAACTCGCGCATGTCTTAAATTGTAGCGTGTTTTAGGGGTTGCGATCGCAAGGCGCACCGCTAGTCCGAAATCAACTTCTGGTTGGTTGTAACGTGCTGGTACAAAGCAGGAGCGCAACATTCATCCTGTAATATGATCGTCGATCTCTAATTATTTAATTTAATAATAATGGCAAAGATGAATCGCGGTATTGCCGTGCTATTTTGCTGTTGTGTGTTCATTAGCATCATAAATCAAGGTAAATATCGACATCCTTCTAATTTAATGCAATTTTCGCATGTAAATACTCTAATAAGTTCAGAAGTGGTCAGAAAGTAATATTTAAATCGATATCGTTTTAATATCCTAGTTGCCTTCATCGAATCTGTTTCACTTGTTCTTGTTCTTTTGTTTCTTTAGATTTTAACTTTTGTTTCGCCAAAACCTCGATTGTTTATAATTGTTATGGAGTTAATAGTTTGTCTCCCCATTCAATTATTATGATAATTTCTAATAACTTATTATACTACAGCTATGCTAACTAAAAAGTATGCTTTTGTATCTTTATAGCTGCATATGCTGATAAAGAGGCTTCAAGTGACGAGGTAAGTAGGCAATTAATATCGCACATCTACAGTTATTAGTCTATAAGAAATACAGCGCTTATAAAACATGTCTAAATTAGTAACAGAACAGGTATTTATAAGCAATACATGTTTTAATAAAAATATGTTTGGCCTTAACATTAAAACTAGGATCCGCGTGTTGAATGTTCAGATTTTAAGCATTAATTTGAATAGTTTGTAGAATAGCCACAAGAAAAGCAATACTAAATGGATTAGTAAAACTGTTAGTTACCACAAGAAATACACAAACAAGTGTGCTGCATTATGACGATTTTATTCTTTTCTCGCCCAAAAAAATGGCATGTTTATGTTCCCAACATTTTGCTCGTCTTCAGCAGATTTGACGATTTTTAGCTTGAACGTTTTTCACTGTGTGAATTTTGATATATTTATGGTTGCTATTATATTAAGCTAAGCTTCCAACGGAGCATATCTTTAAAATGTTATTATATTTTTAATCCAAATACATGGTATATAAAAAAATAGCATTGCTGATTTTTAAAAATAATTTACTATTGAATCTAATTGTTTACATTGACTTTAATTCTGTCATTAGGATTCGATCTCCACAACATTCGTTGGTAATTACTTTCTGGACCATCTGATAGAATTTGGCGATACAATATTGCTATTTGATGCGCGCGAAATCTGCAAACTGTAGAAAATAAATCTTTTTGAATGGTTGGCCCGATCATTAACGTGCCGTTTATATAATTATTAGTTGTTGTTTTAACATGACCTACCACCAAGTTTTGTCGTCGTGCTGTCCCGTTTCTCAACAACATGATGGGGAAGATAAAATCATGATAGGTTTTCGTGCAAGACTTGCTGGTTTCATATGCTCCAATTCAAGATATTAGTTCATGAATTTGGTGTATTCAATCTTTAACTGCAGATTGGCTTTATAAAACCGTGTTAAGGCTGAACTGTACGAATCACCTAAACAATCAGGATCGTTTCTCTAAGGTAATTTAATTATAAGACGATCCCCCTGATTGCATTTAGTGTTTTATAAGTAAGTTGTATAAGTTCTTTTGTCATCATACTCACCAGTTTTCCAAAACGTAGTGAGTTTCTCGTTTAGAGATTCGTTTATTATGAAATTGCAAATTGTTCAGTCTTTCTATGAAATATTTGATGTGGACATGCTCAGAGCTACACAGGCAAAATAAGTTTTTTGAAGATATGGTTTATCGAGAAATATGGAATTCGGGATCAGCCAAGCGAACAGTTTTTGGTATATTAAAGGATCTAGACATTGTTGGTGATTTTGCCTATCACTAAACAGTTGATATTAGTTTGGAACGCATTGAGTCTAGATTTTATTGTCACATTGATGGCATTGTTTATCTGTGTAGATGACTGATCAATACCTAACTGATTCCAAGTCGATCAGGAAATGATTTCGTGAGAAAGTTTGATTTTGAACCATAATCTAATAAGACCCTACATTCTTGTGGACAACCTTTAATATCGTTCACGGTTATAAGAACAGTTGATAATATTGATTCAAATTGGCCTTGAAAATCAGTGGCATAACTGTTAGTCGAGGGAGTAGCATAATTTTGATCTGAAGTAGATGGTACGTTTGGGATTTGTTGAATATGAAGCAGCGTGTAAAAGCTTTTTGCTAATATTACATAATTCGCTAGTACAATCATTCGCGCGATGACCTGCTCTTAACCAGTTTAACCATAGCCTTTTCGCTTTTGTATTGCTAATTCTTTGTTCATTTGAAAAAGCAAGAAATCTTTTACATTGATAGACGTAAACAAAATGGACAAGTTATACTTGATGTGACTAAATGTGATGTATCTATGATTGGTTTTTGCTTAGATACATCAGCGTGTTCTTGGTAAAATAAAATAAAATTTGACATCTTTTCTCCAAAAATTCCATAATTTCTTAAAATGATGAGATTGTAGATGAAGTGGGCAATGAGCTTTCCTATTATTTATTATTAAATGGTCTAATTTGTTGGAAATTATATGAGTTAATAAATTATCCCAGAGTTCGGCAGGTCCGTCAAGTGACTCTAGGGTTCGCCTAAATGATTTTCTTTAGATAAAATAGGCAAGTCTTAATATACTGTTGTATTATATTATAATACATTTATTATCGTAATGGGCGGTTAACATTTCCTATGCAATATGATAGTTTTCTCTCGAGACTGGAAGAGAATGTAAAATCGTTGCTGTATCACCTGGTATCGACGCAATTTAAAGAATTAAACAATTGAGCGTAGCATGAAAAGGGGATGATACGTTGGGAAGATTACTTGTATAAATGGAAAACAAAAGTGGGCTTAAAATGGTTCCTTGCGGCAAACCACAGGATACATCGATTTTTTCGGAGATGTGATTATCTAATACAATTTGTTGGATCCTATTTCGCAAGTACTCACTGCAGATGGATTGCAACCAATGGAGTTTAAAATATGCAAGAAGATGTCATAGTGGACTGTATCGAAAGCTCTACTAAAATCTAGGAGGATCAAAACTGTAATGTCTCCGTTATCAGTGCCTTGGAGCATATCGTCCACAACGTGGGACAATGCTGTAATCACAGAATTTATTGTCACTTTCATTCCTATGCCTATCAGTGCAGTCCCCGTATTTTTTTTTAATACTTTGTCAGCAATTCCTGCCTTTTTCAAATATATTTTTTTAAATCGCGCTCTCTTCCCCTTCTTAAAAGGTGACGCACCGCTACTGTTTATTAGGAAAATTAAACATAAAAACATAAAAATACTTACTTAAAATAAATTACGCCACCCTTAATGGTTTTTGTGTTCATTATGTAAAAATTGTTATATGCGGTTGCAAAAAAGAATTTCGATAAATGTTTCATGAATTTTAATTAAATCTCCTTATTCGACGAATGCATTCCTAAAATCAAATTGAACTAAATCTAACTGCGGCCAATTCGTTGCGAACAGCATTTTGGCTAGATACTACTTTAACCTCAATTGAAGTTTATTCCGAATCTCCTCGTACATTAGTTGAGTTAATCACGCGTCCACTCGAATTCAACTTCGTTAAAAGCGTATCTGTATCGATTATTACAAATGCAACCGCCGTAAAATGTCATATTGATTAGCCCCCTTTTTAGAAACTCATGCCACAAACTGGCCAGCTGTCTATGTCTGCAGCTAGCTGAAGAATGATTATTCGGCTCCGATAGTATCGCAGATTGTAATCAAAAATTGTTTCTAATATACTGAAAAATACCCCCGTTTGAAAAATGGCTGCTATATTTTTTTAAAATAAGTTTTGAACAAATCAAAATAATTATTGTTAGAATGCTAATACGCGGGATACCGAAGCCAATCGAGGCATTGTTGTTCAGCCAATTTCTGAGCTGCTATTGTTTTAACAATAACAAATATGAAATTTTGCGAAAATAGTAATTTGAGTTTGTAAAAACTTAAGATGCTACCTTCATATGTGTATCTGTACAACAGAAAATAAATTTAATAGAAAATACGGATTTTAATGTTTAAAGGCGATTAAAAGCGGTGCGGTAATAGTAAGTACTTGGTATACAAATATGATGCGATTAAAATGACAAAAAATCCACCTGCACGTACATGGTTTTGGGTATGTATTTTCATACAGGATGATTCATGGGAAACTTGAACTATTATTATCTAAAAAGGTATACATTGGAGGAATTTAATTCGTCAGATTACTAATACCCGAGGGCCCAAAATGTTTGATATGTTCGTGCCAATTTAGATTTAGTTTCTGTATGCAATTTTAGGTTATTATTATTATTAATTTAACTAACGAAGTGATACCAAAGCAATTTCTTGCATTGCGGTCACGCGACCCATTCCGCCCTAATTCGTTAATTTTTTGTGGCCTTATATTTGAAAGTTTTTCCGGGTCTATCTTTCGTATCCATAGGCCACTATGTCTATAAAATAACATTGTAGGTTAAGTTTATGCAAGGTTCGGTGAATCAAATGTAAGATTGTTATACCTTCTGTTATTTTTACTTTAAACTAAATATTTCAACGACATTATTGAGCATTATGTATACTATAAAAAAATTCATGGTTTAAGTGTCTCTGAGGGTTCTTATGATATCGTTATCACAGAATCATGGTTAGATGATTCCATTTCCTCTTCTGAACTCATACCCATGAGATGTGATTAGGTTAAATTTACCCTAATCAGCTGTATTGCTAGAGGCGGTGTTTTCATGATCAACACAATTTCATTTTGAACTGAAGTACCACTTAAACATCAGAAAAACTTATTTTATTAACTATTGGTGGGACTGGTCGTTTTCAAAATTTTTATCTCTTACGCCAGATATTAATTTTGTGTTTTATTCGTCTTTTATCTAATAGTTTCTATAGCTGCTGTTATATTTCACCTGACACAAAGTAAGTTTCAGGCTTTTGGAGAACACCTTCTTAATCATTCTTACCGGCCACTTCAATTTTTTTCAATCCGCAAGCAATCCTTCTTCATGTTTAAAGTACCCTGTTTTCTTGCACTTATGCGCATTATTAATTCCAATCGGTAAAATTCCTTATATTGCTACTTGACTTGATTATCTCGTATTCACTCAAATATTACTGTTTCTCTGGATTTCATTTGTACTAGTGGATCCGTATCACTCTCCTCCATCTTCTTCGAGATCTTCACGTTTTCCTTCAAATGCTGGTATCAGATATAATTTTCGAAAATCTAACACCTCACAGCCAACAAATTTATGCGCAGGGCTTTGTTCAACAGAAGCAACTATGTTTTGAACAATGGATTGAGTTTGCCCTGTTTTCAGGGCTCTATAGTGCTCAAATTTGGATCCATTGTTATTTAATCTTTACGTAAACGACTTGCTTCTGTATCTTGCCTTATCCTAGCCTCTGCTGATGATTTAGATATTTTTATGCCCATTAAGATTTAATATGACGACATTGAGCTACAGCGTAACCTTAATGCAGTAACCGATTGGTTTACTTCTTCCAGCTCACTGGTGAATGTGGACAAGTCCTGTTATATGCCATTCACAAAGAAATATAATTCCATTCCTTCGACATACTTCATCAATAATTCTAAATGAATTTTGTGATCTTGGAGTTATTGTTGTAAGCGAACTAGCATAGACTGTTCAATCATTGCACTACACCTTTCTACACTTGCAGTTTGAGAACATTTAGCTAAGAGTTCCTAATCTCTTATCGTTCAAGCTTGATGGAATCTATTCGGTGCGAAGCATTGATTATGGTACACTTCTGGATCGGCACGGGATGTATTCTGTGACTTATCGCAAACAATGAAAAACATGTAATCTTACATGAACCTAACTGAAAAAGTAACATCGGTGTTAGTAATTTACACCCCTTCAATGTGTTTGTCATTTGCTTCTCTTGATATAGTCCACAAAACAGCTGAATCATTTCTTTTGATATCGTGCACTATTGGGAAATGTTCACTGTGAAATCCTATTTCGATAATAGGAAATGGTCAAAAATATCTATGCAGATAGTCACTTTGGCAATCCTGTTCGGGTTAATGGTCTCCCAAAGCGAGCTACTTGTTCAGTTGACTTTGTTCATTTTTGAACCGCTGAAACCAGCCGTACCCCAGCGAATATTTAAATTTTAATGTTGCACATATGGAACACATTTACACTTAGACAGATATTACTTCTGACTGAGCGATGCTATTTTCATGAACTTGTCTATAGTGGTATGGGGTACTTAGAGTGGGGTGCAGCGCGGTTACCATATATCATCATGTATGCGGACAGATACTGTTGTAATATCGGGAATTTTTTTAAATTACCTCGGATTTTCAGTTTTCTGTAATTCATAGATATTTTTCCGGATATCAATGGTTGTAATTCCCGGTGACACCCTCTTACATGTGTAATTTACATTCAAGTATTTATATTTTTTAAGTTTTTAATTGGTGGTACGGATAAACGTGACTGTTATTATAAATAAAATATAACTTCCTATAATACGCCCAATCTGGGGAATAAATACGTGCAATATTTTCGCGGAATGTGTGAGTATATAGCTTATACACATAAATTTTACGTCTATTCGGAAGTATTCATATTTATTTATGAAATACATGTTGAAAGAAATAAACATCCATTTATTCCAATCCATTAGTCTGCGCTATGGATTATCTGAGGATCGGGTCTTATCGAATTTCATTTAGCTCTCTGGATACTTTAGTGATTATCGGAATTTTATTAAAAGGCCTTTATCATTCTTTTTCTCTTATAAGTTCGGTTGGATTTTTCCTTGGTGGATTTTATTACGTTTATTTATGTTACAAAAGAGATGACAGGAACCAGCAGTGTGATTTTTAAAGCATAGTTGAGCTATATGCTGATATCTTTCTGTAATCCAAGTTGGTCCTTTCAGACTAGAGGAAGATCAATTTAAATTCTCGTATTAGAAAAGCATAAAAGAATACTGAAATTGTAATAATGATGCTGTAATGATGCTGTAATGATGCTTGGACAAGATCTTTTAGGTTTTACATAAATTGCTGACTATAAACTGGAAATCGTGTTTAATATGATACTGCAAACTCCGGAAAGTGAAGATGAAATTCATACGTAAATAGTTGCATAGAATAATATCATTCCTCCATTTCTCCATTCTAGAATGAAAGAAGAAGAATAGAAAAACTCCATTTCTAGAATAAAATTCCTTTTTCTGGCCTATTATCTTTGGAGCGTGGGTAATATAGATCCAGCCAACGACGGTAATGGTGAAAACGGATAATTACTTCTTTTGTATTTCATTTTCTTTTTTCTTTGTGCCTGAATTAATTTTGAATTAAATCAAATTGGAATACAAGTGTGAGCCGCATTAATTAGTCAGAAGTAACTGACTGTCAAAAAAAAATAAACAGCGTTTATGTACTGGAGCTTCCCTACACAAGGTTAATTATCGTTTGAATTTTTAATATCAATTTAAAACTTCATTTATCTCTTCAAATCAGTTCGCAGTTGCCAAAAGGGTGATCCCTGCATTTCATTTAAATAATTTCCGAAAACATTAATTTAAAAATTTTGTCAAATTTTCCCCTCGTAGAACATTACAATACATTTTGTTCAGAAAATAAAAAAAGGTGTTATATCATTTCCATTTTGGCGTATCTGTATTTTTCCAAAAGTGAACTCTACTCAATAATTTAATGTTTTTTTAAAATCGGTTTTATTTACCGAGCAGTGAATGTTTGGGATACAAATTCGTGCGAAAATTAACTTGTAGGAACATAATCTGGTATTTACGCAATATTGAAATAAAAGTGAACATTGTTGGGGAAATTTTACGAATACGTACAAATTCAAGTTACATTTTGTTTGTATTTACGCATGAATGGAGAAAAACGAATTTTAAAAGAAAACTCATTTTCAACGTGATAAATTTATTTCATCATTTCCGTTACCGAAGTAGGTAGGTATCTAACTAAAAACAATAAAACTCCTATCAAATAAAAAATAATTGAAAGCCTCTACGATAGGTACGTACGTATATGGCATGTTGCCAATAGATTGATTGATATATCAAACACGATACGCGACATTTTGTACACCAGCTTCTAAATTGATTGATGGAACAATATCAGTTTCGCCTTTTTTATAAGCTGAAATCGTGGTAGACAGTTTACGCGTTCCAGAATTTCCTTTCGGCTTTCATAGAAAAAAAGGTAACATAGCCTAACGAATTGAAATAAGTTTGAAACTTTTCCAGTAGTGATGTATCGTGAAATTTGAAGCATTTAAAATTGGAGCAGAATGTTATACGAAATTAATACTTTTGGAAAGAACTTGTTATAATTCAATTAATTTAAAAACATGGTCAAATGTTACTCACAACGAATCGTAAGAAACTGGGTTAATGAAATGTTTCAGTTTTGTGATAATTTACATAAAAGTTGTTCAAACTTATGGCGGTCTGTTGCGTCATTTTTATTCGAAATCATGCCTAGCGATATAGTAATGAGAAGTCTAATTGCAAAATTTAAGCAGTTTGGTTCTGTTCTTAACATTAAGAGACCATTATGAAAATGTTAGTTCAGTTGAAAATATCGCTAGGGCGAATGAAGGTGTGACCGAAAGTCCAAATATCTTAATACATCATTGGTCACAGCAACTGGGCATTTCAAAATGGTGCCTGCAATTGTGACAAAAGGTCGACGTCTACATGCATACAAGATTCAACTGACCCAAGAACTAGCCTATGACATACTGAATACTGTCGGAATGATAACCAAAGTTAAAAAAAATCGAACTCTTAAATTTCACCAATATTTGGCTTTATTTTAAAGCTTCGTCAGAGTCACAAATGAGTTAAAGTAGATAGGCAAACGTATGAACAAAAAGAATCAGCGATGCATATCGTAGAAGCTTTAACTGATGAATCAAAAGCCTGTGGACCATCAAAACCGTCGTGTGTTTGCTGATTGGGTCTTAGAGCAAACTGCAGGTGATAACGAATTTTTGTAAACAAATTATATTCAGCGACGAAGCCCATTTTCACGTCGGTAGTTACGTTATGTCCCATTAGGAGACGCGAAAATTCTTGAGAGACTGTGGAGAAACTACTGTATGCTCGCCGTATAACCATTTGGTGTGGATTTTCTGTGCTTGGGACTTCTTTGAAAACGAGAATGAGGAAACAGTAGCTCTTAATGGTGAACGATATTGTTGGATGTTGACTAATTTTTTATGGTCTCTTTCGCTCTCTCGCGTCTCTTTACACTGCCAATGGTGACATTGGCTGGATTTGACACCACTAGACATTTTCCTTTGGGGTTTTCTCAACTGAGTTCAGAATTTTATTCAGAATTGAGACCTCCAAGTTTTAAAGCTGAAGTCACCTTCAAATTTAAAGTTTCAAATGAAACACCCTGAATATTATTATAATTCTGACGGAGCACGATATTCCAACTTCAGAAAAAGGTATAGTTACATACATTTCTTTCAATAGTACACCAAGATATCAGTATAATTACAATGCATTAATGAAAAAAAATTATGTAGAAAAACGTTTAAGCATAGTGTATAAAGAAACAAATAACATTAATGTATGGCGTTTGAAATAGTAACTGGGATGATATTTCATTGGCTTAATATTTCGCCTTGCTTCCATGATTCTAGCCCTCAAATCATCTGAAGTATGAAGTAAATCGGAAAAACTTTTAACTATACATAGTTTCATAAGAAATAATCCAATCGACTAACATTCGAGATCTAGCAGGTCATTCAGTGGCACCTCTTCGCTCAATCCACTCTGGAAAGCATTTAAAATTTAGTAGTTGCCGTACTTCTAATGCATAATGGGGCACCGTTCTGCTCTGCTGAAACTATGTAGCAACTAGTAGCCGGCTCTCTTCCATTAAGGCAGGGATAATTTGCATATCTAAGAAGTTCAAATAAGTTTCACAAAATAGGGCTCGATAATAATCTCGTTTCTGTAAGCGTTAGCCCAAACACTTCACATATTTCGGGGGTGTTGAGCGTGGGCTCTCTGTACCCAGTGTGAATTATTTTGGGACCAACGGCATGAATTATCCCTATGAACCGTGTCAGTTAGAGGAGACGTTGCCCCATCAGAAAAAAGTTTAATTACGCTTTTATCGAAATTATTGTCAGAAAGTTCTTGCACAAGACGCATTTTTTTAATTCTTCACCTTAAACTTTGACTTATATTGTGGTTATATAAGACTTGCTGTAGACGTTTTAGCCCCTTCTAATGAAATTTTTTCTCATCTCTATAACATCCACAGATGTTGGAAAAGGTAGCAGAAAGGAACCTAAAAAGGTGTATAATGGCGGTTATTTTGAAGATATGTTCTGAATAGGTTTACGCATAATTAGATACTTTATTGTGTGTCAGGTGCTAGTTACCTTAAAAATCATGTAAGAATAAAATAAAGCTTTTTAACCTGTATCTTCAACGGATTTTAAGAACACATCAGAAAATGCCTAGAAACAATAACCAGAGTTAAAATTTCTCGGAACCACACTAATGACGCCGGGTAGGTAGAAACATGTCTGTTGGTAGTGAATTTTTTTACTGCTCTTATTGCGTTTGCCGTAAACAATTCCATCAATACCGTGAGGAAACTATTTTAGTATTTTTTTAGAATTTAAGAAAAAAGTGCTTTTCAAATTAGTTGATAAGATCCACTTTCGTTACATCTGAAAAAACTGAATCCTTCATTTAAAAAAGGCGATGCCTTGAAGTTTTAAAGGAAAGTAACTATTAACAGATAGAAAATACTTCAGATTTCGATTATTTCTCATAATAACAATCCAAAACAAAAACGATTTGTGAGAGCAGCTACCTAGTTTTGCTTTTAAAATTTACATGAAAAATACTTGCTTAAAGGAAAATTGAAGATTGCTGATTCGAAAAATTTAAAAAAAATACAGCGTGCAAAGGGTGACGACTCCCGTTTACCGGACGGCGGGCAATCATTACATCTCAGAGTCTCTCTGTAGAAACGAATCCTTTTCAATACTTAGATGACCTAAGAATGCCCTATGAAGGAATTCGTTTATAAAGAGAGACTCTGTACTGTAGTGGTTGCGTGCTCGTCCGGCAAACGGGAGCCGTAGCTTCTAACACTACGGGCCCGGAGTCTTGAGATTTTTATTTGCATTGGTAATATTAAAGAAAGATTGATTTTTCAGAACTTCACCGATGGAAGCCATATATGGTATATATATATACAGGTAAATGCTTTTATAGCAGTATAGTAACTTATAGGGACAAGTGCGTTAAGTCTATGAAGTATTTTGTTTCAAACCTTCAAAAAATAAAACAAACAATTGGTAAAATATTGCTGGAATACGCCGATATCGTGAGGTCACAATGGGACTTTGATATTCATAAAATTTGGCAAGTACTGACATGTTCTCGAAAGCGTACAAGTGATTATGCTGCGACGTTATTTAATTCACTTTCCTTTCACCAAATTAAAGCAAACTCGAAACAAAATCAAAGTAAACTCATTACGTTCGTCCATATTTTGAAAACTACAGTGTTATATTTTACGAGTAAAGTTCGCGAAATTTACGCGGAAACGTCGAGCAGTTTTAAAAAATTTACACGTTTCGCGTACAAACTTTTAACAAGTAATCCCACTGCACTTGTTCAGTTAGTTCTTTGAATACGAGTTCGAAACTAAGCTGCACAAATGCAGTAATATTATAATTCGAAATTAAGACGGGAACTTGTACACACTCCACTTCGGCGTTCGGCAAATATCATTTCGTTCGTTTCCTGTATCGGTCCTTTTTTTTCTGGGATTGTAACCGTATTAAAAGTGGAGAGTCTTTCGAGTTAAAGAAAGTTCGACTTTGCCAAATCAATTTATCACTTTGTTCCGTGCACGAACTTCCACGAAAAAGGCTTTTTCCGCTTGCTGCTATTCCGGCATAGACGATCGCATACGCATTGCGTATTTTTCTAAATTACAGTCTTATTAATGATGTGGTAAAAGATGCTATAATTGTTGCCGGTGTATAGTGCAAGGTAAGCAGTTACTTAATGTCCACGATAATGTTATCTCTTTTCTATACATTTTACGTATTACAAACCATGTAATAATAATAAGTATATTTATCTACAGACCATGAAAAAGTTCAAATAAGAGTACAGTAAGGTACAGGATAGGAAGTTTGAAAGTGTAGAAAAGTAAACTTAACAATAAAGCTAACAGAAAG
This sequence comes from Oryctes borbonicus, assembly GCA_902654985.2. Taxonomy (NCBI): domain Eukaryota; kingdom Metazoa; phylum Arthropoda; class Insecta; order Coleoptera; family Scarabaeidae; genus Oryctes; species Oryctes borbonicus. The sequence goes on along the minus strand of LR736867.1, from coordinate 2,005,060 downwards.
CAAAGAAATCAAACAAAACTGAAATAAACTTGAAACTAAAGGGATTAAAGTAAATAGTCTTTTAGCTTGCTTTTAAATGCTTAGAATCCAGAAAATTAAAAAGCCTAATGCCAATAAACAGAGGATTATTCTCAAAGATCATCGATTTATGTTTGGGAATACTAAACTCACCAGCTCTTCTAGTTCTTCTATCCACGATATTCATGGCTTTGTTTTAATTCGGATTCCATCTTTTTAAGGAAGACAAGTGCTTCATATATGGTTATCATGGGTGGTGTAATTCCCTGAAATCTGATTGAAGATAGTCTTTTCAAATACTTCTAACAAGGTATACAGGATGGATACCGGCCGACAGTTTGAAACATATCACCCTTTATGGAAATAGGATTTTGGCGATTTTAATGTCACTGCTTCCTGTACGGCAGGTATGCGTTTCTTTGGCACTAGGGGGCGCCAAGAAATGTCGGGTTTGTCGTTTTGAGAGTTGTGGCATTAACTGTGAGGCGACAGCGATAGAAGGTAGAGATAAAAAATACTCTCGAAACCACGCTGATGACGCCGACATGTCCGTGTGTTAGTGTATTTTTTTCTCTCCTTTTGTTGCGTTTGCCGTGAATTATTCCATCAATACCACGAGGAAGCTAAGCTATCTTAGCATTATATTTTTTGAATTTAAAAATGTTAGAAAAAGTGCCTTGTTCCATCGACCAATTAAAGATAGTAACTAAAATATAATTAATTAAGTGGGCGCAGACTTTTAGGATATTAATGCTTATTTCATCAGTGCCTGCTGATTGATTTCAAATTAGAAATTGTTGTAGATACAATATTAGGACTTATGGAGTAGGCAAACACAGTATGAGGATGGAATGGCATGTTTTGTTTAACCACTGACATGGTGTAAGCATGCATTTGAAACTGAAAATAGTAATTAAAAGCATCTTGATTGATAGTACTGTCGATATTAATATGTATATGTAACCTGATTCATTTAACGAAAATTTAATGCAGAGCACTCGCTTACATATTTTAAAGTAAATTAAAATAATTAAATTTTCTAAAACATACATATTAATATATATTTTATTATAGTTGTAACAGGACACCGCTCTAGTGAAACAGACATGCAGTTAATAAAGCCCAAAAGAAAAAAAAAAAACAATGGGACGAGAAATACGTAACTTTTCTTTTATTACATGACAAAAGAAAACTGAAATAAAATAGAAATTTACCATTGTTTTGTATCGCGCTAAAAAGAATGATTTAATTAGAACATATATTTGTATTTTCTTTTTATACGCAGATAGACAATGTGGAATTTATTAATTTCTAAAAGAATTTCATATCTATGCAGCAGTATATGACCAATGTAGCAGTATATGAGGGTCAGTAGCGGCGGGTGACGACGTAAACGAGAGTCCAATGATAAAGTTCCAGTTTCCTCGTGTATTTCTGTTGCATATCATGTACGTTGTAGTATGCAGCGGAAATACATGACAGAATCGGAGCATTGTCATTGAACTCCCGTGTTCGTCTCCACCAGCCGTTACTGACGAGGATTAAGGCTTAACCAAAAGTATAAATTTATGTAGGCAAGCGATTACTCAAGTATTGTGCAATTGGAGTTGTAGTAAGTCACGTCGAAAGTACGTACCAATGCACGCAAGGAACTTCTTGAATCTTAGATTTCTGACTTTCAAACTCAAATGTCTGCAATCGTTCATTTCAGTAATCTCTTATTTATTTAATTGCATTATCCATTACTCCACTGTTGAGGAATATCGATTTCTGTCAATTCGTTGAAAGCTTTTTACCAGTTGCTAGAGGTGTTGTAATTATTAATGCGAATTGAATCACTTACCTTTAGTGCGCCACAGCAAGTTGTTTCTAAATTAGGCGAAAGATTTTTGTTTGAAGAGATTCATTAATAATGGAGTTTCACTGAAAACCGCCAGATAAACGTCTGGGAAGCGGAAAGAAATGTTTCGCGTTTCCGAAAAGTTTTGCAAAAAGGATTCTATACATAGAATTATAATTAAAGTCGATCTTCCAGTTAAAATGTTTTTGATTGTAAGATATGTGGTACCCCAATCTTTTGGAATCGGAGATTTTTGCCTACTGAGTACATGGTAAAAAGTCAACATTTTCAGAAACCATAGGCTACCTTTCAAAAGTATTTCTCGATGTACATGGAGGTCGATAAGTAGCGAACCAAAAACCTATTTATTATTTAAATATATAAATAAAACAGCCTGGTATTGTCTCGTTATCTCGACAACAGTGACAATTCTCTTCTTAACTATTAATTAGAAATTTTAAGGCTGTAGCTAATTGCAAAATGAATTACATAAAAAATGTTAATATGTATGAAGTTAGAGATAATGCGAGCATTCCGGATTGCAAGAGTTAATGTGCAAGAAAAATGCATATAAACAATTGTACAAACGTATTGAGGTAGAAGGAAGGAATCCCTAGCGTTCACTGCAGATTGATAAATAAGTAGGTAGCTATTAATTAATTCAATCAAAATTACGATAATGATTAAGTTTGTTCATAGTGTACTTCAATTCTTACAGGTTATTGTTATTTTTTAGGTTGTTTATTTTGATTTTAAATTATGGCACCATACATTTTTTGTATTTATCGTATAGGAAATTCATATGTCTAACGTTTCTGTACAAGGATGCATGTACCTGATATTTAAAGTAAAAGGGATATTTATCTTGTATTTGGGGATTTTTGGTGTTTGGGCAGTAAACAAAAGCAATTGAAGTCGACGTTTTTAAGCTATTCATTCAAAATTTTGAGCTCAAGTACCTATTCGCCGTCGAAGGCGAGTCTTTAATTTAGAAATTACATCTAAATAGCTTGTGGTGTTAAATGGTTATCTTGACGATGGTAAACAAAGCTTTACCTTAACCAAAAAATATGATGCTAAGATAGCTTAGTTTCCTCTTGGTATTGATGGAATAATTCACGGAAAACGCAATAAAAGGAGAGAGAAAAAAATACACTAACACACGGACATGTTTCTGCCTACGGCCCCGGCGTCATCAGCGTAGTTTCGAGAGTATTTTTCATATCTCTACCTTCTGTCGCTGTTGCCTAACAGTTAATACCACAACTTCCAAAACGACGAACTCTAGCGCCAAAGAAACGCATGCCTGCCGTTCAGGAAGTAGCGACACAAACCGTGAGGCAACAGCGATAGAAGGTAGAGATATGAAAAACACTCTCGAAACCACGCTGATGACGCCGGGTAGGCAGAAACATGTCCGTGTGTTAGTGTATTTTTTTTTCTCTCTCTTTTTATTGCGTTTGCCGTGAACTATTCCATCAATACCATGAGAAAGCTAAGCTATCTTAGCATCATATTTTTTGGTTATTGTTTCTAGGCATTTTTTGAAAGCTTTACTTTGCATATATAAGAATATTTTTGAAAGATACCCTATGATCTTTATTATATTATCTGAAAATTCTGAACTTTTACCATTTACACAGCGGGTATAATTCCATAAGGTTGGGACAGCCTGCATATGCGTTATAAGTCTCTGTAGACTCTGCATTTTTAGGAACAAAATTTAATTTACGCCAAAGAAACCTTTACATTTTCATTCCCAGCTATTGATGAAAGTTATTCATGAAAGTGATAATACGTACTTCAGAACGTAATTACATTCAGATTAGCCTAGAATATTGCCAGCTTAGGAGATAATGAGCTTTTCAAATTAATTTATGTAATTGTAGCTAGATATTGCTTTTCATTACAACGTAACTGATACTTCGTTAGAGAAAAAGAGATTAACAAGGGCAATAATGAAATGACATTATTAGCACGTACAACTGGATCTTTAACAATCCTAACCGAGAAACGAAGCAGACGACAATTTATTATGTACCCAATTAGCATAAAACAAACTGCTCGTTAGGAACACTTGTAATCGCCCTGAGTTTAATACCTCTAAAAGCCTTCCGTTCCATCATAATCCGGCAAAAATAACATTTGTAGAGTAGAAATGCGATCAACGATATCTTTTTCGCTTTGATGTATACAATAACGACTGCAGATAATCGATGAGGCAACTGTATCAGTTGGAAAAGGATATGGACAATGGCAGCCCGATGCATCACGACATCGTGTGAGACAGGATAAACCACACGGCACACCACCAACAACGCCAACATGTCGACCGCCGCCAACACCAGATCGATATCCGTTTCGTGATGCAATTTTATTAGCACTAATTTTAATAAATTGACAATTCTCATTGGAGGACAGACAATTAAGGACAGAAAAAAGGGGAAATTATACCGTTGGTAAGTTCGTTCAACTTAATTTTAGTAGCTTTCCTGATTAAGTTTGAAGAATTATGGCCGCTCAGCGATGTTTTATGCATATACCAGGGGAAAATACCATTAAAATTTTAAATTACGTACATTAAAGGAAGTTTGCAAAGATGGTGTATATACAATATAATATAATATATAAATACACATTTTAAAATCATTTGTATCTATATCTTTGCTATTTCATTCTGTTTCATTCCATTCAATTGTAAGTGGTAGCTTTTTCAAGATAACTAGGGTATTATACATTGCTTTTCGTTTTCGTATTTATCTAGTACCCAGTCTATCTAATTTTGATTGCAATTTCTTATTTGGATGCTGCTTAGTGTTTAAAAGAATTCTTCCATCTGCTTTGTTTTTCAAAAATCTCTAATTCCTATAATTTAATTTACGTTAGACACAAGTAAGTACTCATTTCTATACTTGTCTCTTACGTTACGGAAAACCACTTCTATTTGAATTTTTGTTGAAATTTAATCACGGTTTTTTTGCTATTAAATCAACTTACGTTTTTTTTTTAAAGAGGTGGCATTAACAGTGTTTTCGGAAATAATTCCTTTATGATGATAATGCATTTAATTTGGATGGTAAAGAAATAACGTTCAATTAAATGCATTTACGGATTATCTATTATCAACATATACAGAGCGTTCAAATATGTATCAACGCGTCATTGTTAACTTAATACTTTGTTTTCGATATATTTTGAAATGCCCTATATCTTTTTTAATTTTTTGTAAAATAATTAGATATGTACATTGGTGGTACTCCAAAACTAAAGTTAAAAAAGGTTAATAACACATTCTAGTTGGTACTTAGAACTATCTACATGTGTTACTCTTCCGTCCGTTTGATGCTGGGTTGTAAGTTACTGCAAATATTAAGTATATAGAATATAGATTTACGTAAAAAGAAAATAGGCATATCAGTTTTATTCTTTACTTTTGTGTAGCAGTACTGGCAATTTAATTTTTTTTATTACAAATTACGCAGTCTCTTGAAACATTTTTACACTAGTATAAGAGCAAAATGTTTTACCGCATGGAAGTTTCACGTTCTTCCATATAAGATTACACAGGGCCGTGCTAAGTAAGTGCTAAGTAAGTCTGTTGTGACCCACTCGCTATTTTCAGCCTTCAAAAATTTAATGGGATATTGTATTTTTAGTTTGTATATAAAGTATAAGAGTATAAGAAAAGAAACGTAAAAAATAGGCCATTCGAAAGGTTTTTACCACTCGTTGAAGATTAATTCGCAACCTACCATCAGGTTGAGAATCATTATTAGAAAAATAAAATATATTCATATTCACGTACTGTGTATATTATAATAACAAACATCGTTCTGTTAACAGACAAAATACATGTATCAAAAGCTTGACTAAAAAATAATAGGAATAATTGGGAATTAGTTTATATTTTATGCGAAAATCGACCACAAAATTTGTGATTGATGTAAAAGTAAAGTTCCTTTTATGGAAGACACGAATGAATTCTACTTTTTATTCTTCCTTTATCCTTTTATAGCAAGCAAACGGTAACATCGCTTGCAATCTGCCGATATTACTTTATCGTTCGTTAATCGTTTTGTGCAAACAATCACGTAAGATGTCGCCTACCTACTCATAATTTGACGAATAGTTATTTGCTTGTTCTCTTTCAGTAGGTCCTCAGCAGTAATGTTTCTTTCGTTTACCGACGTACTCAGGCGACCACTGCGCGGATCGTCTTCTAATGATGTTCTACCAGTTTTAAAATGATCGATCCACCGATATACACTACTTTTAGATTCCGCAGACTCACCAAACACTCCTTGCAGGCGTTGAATTAAAACGAAAATTATTGCTCTTTGAGATTTAACCGCGTCTTCTATGGTTACAAGAACAGTGCTACGAAAACGCTTCTATATCAGTCTAACACCTAACTGAGACTGAACTGTATTGCACTGGATAGCTGCATAAACCTGTCAAGACTTGTCTATCACCAATAGCATTGCCTAGAAATGTAAATGATAAATAACCTTAATTATCGAAATTCCGCTTCATAAACGGTATATTTATGTGTTTCTGTATGAAACTCAGCTACTTCTGATTAATTGCTTTAACTCTCTTTTGAATTCTAATTTGAATCCTTCAAATAACCGCCTTTTTACCGGGGATTTAACTAGACACAAGAAGTCTGGATGGCAGACTCAAATGAAATATAAAATTAGCATCATTTAAAGCCATTGTTTAATAACGTTGATTTTTACAATTCAAAGTATATTGCTGTCAAAATATGTGCCGAAACTATGTATTTTTGATATAGCATGATGCGGGGACGCAACTGAAGTTGAGATTTTATGCTTTCTGGTGATATTTTACACGACATGCAACACTACAACGTGAAACTTTATTACATTTAGATATGTCTAAAATTTTGTCTTTTTTGTCTTTTTGGAGAAATATTTTATATTAATTTGTCAGTTTTGGGAAAGAGGAAATGAAATACGAAAGAAGTAATAGTCCCTTTTCACCACTACCCGTCGTTGGCTGGGCTTATAATTTCCCTCTACAACCTACGCTCCAAGGATAATAGGCCAGAAAAGGAACTTTCTTTTAGAAATCGTGCTTTCTACCACCAGAGGCGCCTTTATTTTCGATAAGTGGACAAACTGAAGTGAGATGACATGTGTGGGTGGCGCTGATGGCAGATAACCTCATGGACGTTTGTTTGTAAAATTACAATATATATTTAAGTAATACTTGATTGATTGCATTGTTCTTCCTACAGTGTATAAATCATGATTTATTTAAAAATTTTGTCTTTTGGCTAACACGTGGAACGAATTTTTTTAAAATTTCCCGATTGTTATTAATTAAGGGGAACACCTCGACATTAATTCCATTTCCTGCACGAAACGTGTAATTATAGTAATATACTAACTTAAATAATGTATAGGCACTTACGACGGTCAGGTATTTCTATCTTTTCTTCAAATCCTTATGCAGCAGCCTGTTAGTAATTACTGCTTTTATAATAAATAGAAATTTAAGTAAGATAAACACACGCTCATAGACGTAGTTTATGAAAAAAAGGATGACCTCACTGAATACACTAACAACTTTTAGGTAACAACTAACCAGCAAACGCGTAGTTTACCCAAATTAAATAAATAAACATCCAACATCATTAAAAAATTGGCCGTTTCTAGATAATGAAAGGTACGATACATTATATTAGAGAGTATTATATTTCTCATATATGGTGTTATTTATTTTCTTAATTGTAATAAATCTTTCACTTGTCAACAAAAAACTCTGCAGTCGAAAACCACAATGGCGGAAACATAGTTCATATTTTCGTGTCAACGGTATTGCTTTCTTTAACACCAACAGTATTAATGTCAATACAAAATGAACAAGAACGCAAGAGAATGTTCGTGATTTCTTTGATATTTATTTTTCTAAAAAAGAACGCAGCAGCTTTATGGAGACAAAACAAGTATTTTTAACTATATAAACTGATTGATGACGAACATTTTAGTTCATCAGACCCAAATAAATTGAAACAGCATGCTAATGAAATCACCCGACTTGATATGTATAATCGATAACATTTAATCCATTAATGAAGTGCAGTAGCTAATGAGGACATATTCAAAATTCAGTTTAATCTATCTAAATTCATTGAATTAATTTTTGAATCAGTATCGGTTTTATAAATTGAAATCGGAGGCAATATCTGATTAAAAATATATGCAGACTATTCGTAAGTAGATTTCTTCTAGCTTACGCTACCTAACGCTGATTTTGTGGGTAAAATTGTTGTATACTATAACAGAACTAAATTCATATTGAAAAAGTTTTATGGAAAAAGCGGATTTAAATTATTCAAATTTGAATGATTTCTTCAAATTACGTTTGATATTTATTGACAAGTTTGGTGAGTTTCACAATTCAAATTACATCTGACGTATCTTACAAACGTGAAATTTATTTTCGTAATGCATAAGAGGAATAGAATGGGGAGTGGCTTTGTTCTAAGCAATATATATGGATAAATTTGGTCTTCAGTTTCCATATTTTGTAGTATTTTATTCTGCGTTGTTAAATTTCGTGAAATTGGTGCAGTAAATCGCAAACTCGGTAGTGGTACACTCAAGAAAAGAATTGCTGAAATTATAAAGGATGTGAGGAGGCGCATAGATTAGTCATCTGAAAAGTTAATTAGAGAGTGTTAACAGGAAACTAATTTTACATATGGTACTTGTCAGCATATTCTTAGAAAAATATCTACGTAAAATTTGTGGCGTGCTAGAGCTCAAGCTCATTGTTCACGCACTACTGCAAATCATATGAACGAAATATTTCTGATAAATCCTTTTCCTCAGGCGAAGCTTGCTCCCACCATATTGGCTTTATTAAGAAACAAATTATGCGTATATGGTGCAACGAAGATTCTTATGTCCCTCTTACTCCTACACTTCAAAAGAAAATAGGCCAGAAAAAGAATTACTGTTCTAGAAGACGAGCTCACGGTCAATAAAGGGACCTTTACTTTTGGATAGGTGGATAAATTGTATGCATGGTGGAACAGCGGTTATTCTCGTGAATTGTGATATTATATAATAAAAATTCCAAAGCTGAGTTACATGATTCAATATTTTTACTTACTACTATTTAATATAGTGCAGTACTATGGATTTTATAATAAGAGTAAATACAAAATTTTGTAATTCAGGGTATACGTCTTTAATTTTTTACTAAACGTTGCGTAGTGATTTATAGGATGATTATTGTTTAACAAAATGCTACTTTTATAGTTCGCTCATTACATCGATTTGATTAGATTTCTACCCGAGGTGGTTCTTGACCTATTCCGCGGCGACCTTTCTAGATCTATTGTGGTTCCTCTCTCATTAGATCAATTACATTAGCTTTGCTTTCTTTGCTAGATTTAGCAGTCTTGTCGGCTTTTGGATATTCCGAGCTCATTTCTGAGAGCCGTACTCCTGCCAGTGCTATACATTCGCACAGCACATGGACGGCAGTCTCTTCTTCCACCTGGCACAATCTACATGCTGTTTCCTCTGTCAGGTCCATAGTACTCATGTGCTTCTTGAGCATACAATGTCCTGTTAGCAAGCCACCTATTGTTCGAACAGACTTCCTGTCCCTGCTTAGTAGATCCGCTGTAAATGTAGGCCTATGTCCAATAAAAAATAGCTTGGCCTGGAATGACCTTCCACCAGTCCATTGTTTAGTGGTTGCTTTTACTACCGTATATGCCATTCCCACCGAGAGTATTGGACGATTTTCAGCAGTTGACGGGCCTTCACGGACTATGTCTTTAATTTTTTAGTAAACGTTGGAGCAACATCACGTAGTGGTTTATAGGATGATTATTGTTTAACAAAATGGTAACAGTACGCTCATTACATCGGTAGGACAAATGTGATTGCATTCCTGTTATTTTTCTTACATTTTTACTGCAAACCTCAGTGCTACAATTTGTTAAAGAATTTTGCTACAAATTGTACTTGTTCCTCTATGCACTATACAGTCTAGTATATATTTTTATAAATATAGTAAAAATTTTCAAATCTTACTCCATGTACTATTTTAAAACTTCTCGGAAAGCATGTATTCTAAATAATAAGATTATTGTCTGCTTTTGCCTTAATCAAGCGTGTCCTAAAGAAATTACTTTTAGAAAATAGTAAAAAAAATAACAACGATTTTCTGATTACTTTTGCAGGTACCTTTGAGGAAACAATTTATGAAGTCGGCCATTTTCCAATAAATAAGGCACGTAAGTGCAGTTTTGTGCTTGAGGATGTTTTTCGTGCTACCAGCCTGAAGTCTCTAAAAAGTCAGCTTTCTACGAAAATATTTGGCATTCGTTTGTATACTTCCATACTTCAGTTTCTCTTATATATTGACAATCAGTGCTGTATTAATGTAATATCACTTATGTTCCTAGGGACGTAAAATTCTATTACATCCTGCGGTTGAGGGCAACTAACGTAAATAATCCGCAAATCGCACCCATATCCCGTCACATGCGCTCCAATCAGGGTAGTAACACTTTGTTTACACAGGAAAAAATTACTGTCACTGGTGCAGAAATTTAGAATAATCAAAAATGTGTGCAGTCAAATGCAGAAAATATCTATAGTTAATTTCTATCTAATCTATAGTAAATTTATAGCTAATAAGTTTAAACCAGGTGTCTCCAAGTTTTTTTGTCTCGTAGACCACTTGCCTGCAGAATATTGAGTTTCCCTGAACCTATTAACGTCAAAGAGGGTTTCTCCCAGTTGCTCACTTTAACCAGGTTTTTGAAGAGTGGACAATTGTTAAAAAATGTACAATTTTTATTCAGATCTTTATTGAAAAGATAAAATGCAAATGAATATTTGGATTTTTGACGAAATAAATCATATACTAGTAAAATTCTTACACATGTTTATGCTAGAATGTTGACAAAAAAATATATGTGGTGTCATGGTTGTTGTACCAACGTTAAGAAAAATTATTGGTAAAGATGTTTTTTTTTTTCGATAAAAATTATGTATATTAAAGGATCACGGAATTAAATACATAATAATTAATTACCATGATAGCTAGTTACATAATAAATTATAATTCAATTACTTTGTAATTGAAATTACAATGTAATTGAAAGTGTTACATTGTAATTTTAATAACATTATAAACACAATGGTATAGTTAGTGTCTCCAGCTAGAGCAGGGTTCAAGGTTTTTGTTTTGTTATCGTATCATTGACGTGAGTTTTCATTGTCGTGCGACAATAATAATTCAGCGGTACCCTTATCGAGACAACATCCCTTTTAGAATTGTACGTTTAAACCATCTTGTACATTCACAGAAGTAAATATTGTTTTTCTGACTGAACTTAATTAAACACATATTTTTCTGGTTCTCAATTAACATTACCTTTCGTGCCACAAATACATCATTATGTGAATTGCTATAATATTAATCTAACAGAAAAATCCGCGAAACTGCCATCGGGGTATACTTAATTCTTGATGCTGAAAATAGAATTTGTCAGTCTTACTTCTTTGCCAAGAAATTTTTTTTTCCGTCTTTGGAATTAATTTAATCCGGTAACTTACGCATCATTAACTTTAAATTCCGGAAGTCCATGAATATCAATTTCCGAGGGTCGGCTCTTTTGGGCATATTGACAAACTTAAAGGTCTATTGTCTACTCCAACCATTCATCACTTTCGCTTAAATCAGAGGGAGGCGTATACTGAAAAAGTTCAATTATGTGTAGACAGTGTTTCCGTTACATATAGCCCTTGAAACAGAGGAATTAATTAATCACAATGAATTACGTTTTCGGAAACAATCTATTTGCAACACCGCGCATTTTTAAAGTTCTTTTCGAGTGCATTTACACTAATTGCAATAATTTGGAAGAAAAGAAATTTTACGGACAAACTAGATAATTATTACACTAATTACATAAAAACTTTTTAAAAAGGGAAAGTTAATGTATGTTTGAATAACTTCAAATATAAAAATAAATCTTTTTCTTCTTACGAATGAAAGCGGCTTGAGTCAGTAGAGAACAGTAAGTTTGCAGTTAGATGGGTAATTAATTTGTCTTAAGATTAAAATTAATTGTGGTGATAAAGTAAAATGTTTAAGGAAAATAGATATTTTTCTTGGGAAAACGCAAGTATTTGATTAAAAAATGGCGAGTATGTTAAAATAATCACATACTGACCAATTCTGTAATGGCATCATTAGGAATAAAGCATTATTATTGTTGTTATTAAAACCAATGTATCCAATAGCATCAAAACTATATTAACAACGACCGAATATTGTTTACGTATTCCTCGTGTTATGTTTTGTGTTTCAGATCCTTTGTTTTCTGGAATATTTTGTGTTTTGCTTAGTTGCAATAAATTAAATAGTATTGTGCGACGTGGTATTCATCAATTTAGAAAACTGTTTTACTTTTTAAAGTCATTCTTACAATTAACAAATATATTTGACTTGCTCCATCATCCTCCGGACAACAACAGGGTCGATTTCTAGAGTTTTTGAACAATTGCGACGTCGTAATTGGTCTTCATTTGCAGCTTCTCATCCATCGTCGTATATATTTCTGGCCAATGTTGACCAGAAGCCTTCTATTGATCGAGCTTGTGGTACATTTAGGCATAAAGTTTGTGTTGTTTACTCTGGTAAAATGAGATGTGTGTACTTAGAGTGGCATCTTTTAATATAAAGTTCTGCAGTGCTTCTCCCTGAACACGGCTGTACGGCTGCGAAATAAATCCGACCCCAGGAATGGCACGCCACACTAAAATGTTGTCTTCAAATTTTTGTCGCTACGAAAACCGTCTGTTCTTTTCCTCTCTGAATGGTGCAAAGTAAAATATTTCTTAATGCGCTTTGCAGCATGACAACATCTAAGAATTCGCTTTAACTAAGCTGCGGTATATTTCGGTGCTATTCTTCGTTTTCGAAATACTACGTAAGTTCGGGAAATTGATTAAAAAATAGCAATCTTTGAAGCACGATATTTTCGAGCTAATTTTTGCTGTGAAACTCTAACTCAGTCTTCAAGGTCTTGAATCAATCTTCGTTCCTCATCCTCAACATTTTTGGTCGACCACTTTTGGGTAAATTAACACGCGGTACACGTTACTTATATTTGTTTATGCTCTGATAAGTTGTTGATATAAAAATATTTTGTTCTCCATAAATGCCCACTATATCACATTTGGATATTTGCCCAGATAAATTCTAAATTTATTTGGTACAGGTAATCGTGACATTTTACTTCCAGCAACAACTTAATTAAACGCCGATTGGTACAACTACAAACAATTTGAAAACCTTGAGGCCATACGATGAAACGCTAAACATTTAAAGAAAATTATGTTTTTTTGTATTGAAGTGTATACTTTACAATTACAAACGGAATATGATATCAGACATATATAACAACCTTAATCCATCCGACACGGTATCATTCGTTTGGCGAAATTATTCATTATATTGGGAAATAAAGAGCTTTATTTCCTGAATAATATGTTGAATGTGAGCTTCGAGGTCATTAATTGTAGCCTGCCTGTTAGCGTACACTTTTCTTTAAAAAAGCTCGAAAGGAAAAGGTCAAGTGGTGTTAAAATACACGATCTTGCAGGCCAATTGATGCGAGATAACTTGATTTAGAAATTTGGTATGGGTAGAGTTATTATTGCATGTGCTGTATGACATGTAATACCCTCTGAAACCACTTTTGTTATTCAAGTCTAATTTATTAATTTGATTGAAAAAGAAATTGTTTAACCTGCCACGATAGCGTTCACCATTTACTGTTATCGTATCAGCTTGGCATTTAAAAAAGTCCAATCACTTAATTACTCCAAAATGCGCACTAAATAATGCATCTTTGAGGATGCATTTCGTTTCGTTCGTCATCGCATTCTCCATTATTTGAAAATTAAAAATTGCCTAACGTTTTTACTTCAATTTGCATAATGAAGAGTAGCTTCCACTGTTTTGTTTTTTATTTTTTTTTTTATTTATTTCTTCTCGTATAATACATATTTTAAATCAACCTAAAAATAACATCCATATATTTAATCTTTGTTTAGAAATTCTATAATTTTTCGGTTTTAATCATGAATTCATTAAATCGCTTTGCGAGCATCGAGGGAAAATATCCGGTTGCGAAAGTAGGAAGTATTGGTTTTCGCACTAAAAAGGCGCATTCATTTATCTAGCTTTAGTGACGCGTCGACGGGATTAAAAGCTTTAAGTACCTTAATCGGATATTTCTTGAACGATATCGGTATAATTTATTTCATGCTGATGCATTTCAGAACATTAAAAAACAAAGACAAATACCTGCATAAAGTTTTATGGTAAAACAATCAAAATTTCTAGAATAAACAAAAATATATCCACTTATTTAGCCTTAAATTACATCAAATATTTTCGTAGGGATTATCCAAGTAAATAAATCGATACTGCCCCGTGGTTATTGATAGGGTAGAGTAAATCAACACTGTTGCACAATAGTCTGCCAAAAATTATTTAACTGCTGGTAAACCTGCTAGGAAAACATGTAAAGAAATGGAGGTTTCCTGAAGATCAACTCCAAACAAAAGGAAAAATCAAAATTAACAGGAATTCAAGTGATTCAACAATTTAAAAGAAAAAAAAAATATTTAATTTCCATAATTAATAAATAAATCAACAAAATCGGTAATAATAGGATAATCCTTGTTCTACAAGTAAATATCGAAGAATCGGCAAGAGGAAGGCTTTAACGTTACGTGCAAATACGATAAAGCAGATAAGGTAAGTTTGTAAAAGCGATATCGAAAGTAAAGCAATTAAGTCCGGAATAATATAAAAAAAATTACCATATTTAAGCAAATTAGTTATTGCAATTAACCATTTAAGATCATCAGGCTGAATATACAAGTGAAAATCACAATCAAGAAAAAAAATAAGAAAGAAATTAAATATTGCAACGAATAGAAGTAAACATAAAAATACTCAGAGCGCCTGACAACAAATTTTTTATAAGCTTTGGCATATATATGTATTTGTGACACTTTATTTATTTTAAACGGTTCCTTCGTTATACGAACGACGACATAGACCTATTCTATCCAAAAATACCTTCCGTGATTATTACTTCTTATTTCTCGTTTCATTTTGGTGGTTGTTTGTTCTAATTTCCCATTGGGTCCTTTTTTCGCCTGACTAGAGTCATTTCTACCCAGCGAGCATATCTCTTTTTTTTTTTTGTTCCGACGTTAAGCGAAATGCGGAGCTATTAAAAGATAACTTTGTACAAGGAAACGGCAAGATAATACGTTCGTTAATTTTTCTAACACCAGCACGATTAGCATGCGAAATCAGTGAAGGACTTTTTTATCGCGTCTTTTTAACTTTATGCACATATAGTACAAGGCGTTGTAGAGTTTATACGGCCTTGCTCCGTGGCCATTTTGGCGAGCACAATTCAAATAACTGCTTCTCGGAAAATGATGTAGTTTTACGTAACTTGCGTACATCGTATTATTAACTCACCGTAAAATTTTCTAGAGCGTATTTCCCGTTATTTCTGATCTATATGCAAAAGAAATACTATGGATAAAATATTTTTTCTAAAGTGTTGGCAGTCCTACGGTGCTTAGAAGCTTTGAAACTTGTCATAATTTCAGGAGCTTTTTTAGTGTGTAAATGGTGCTTGTAGTGTTCCATGGCTTACTATCACCCTCTTGCCGTAAAAGCTGAAGCGCAGTTAATTATTCCCAGAGCTTGCAAATGATGAGTCGAGATTGTACTGGACCCACTAGAAAGGTCTGACGTGGGTGGGATTCCCATGTAGAGCGCTTAACTGTCTCACAATCAGGGGCAAGCCGTCTTGCCACTAGCCTACGAACCTATTAAATTGCACTAATGCATACTTAGCACAATTTTTTTGGCTTTTAAAAGAAGATACTTTGAAGTACTTTGCTTAAGCGTTTCAGCCCTGCTATAATTACTTTTGAAGTAATTGAAGTACTTACAAAACATCCGAAGCCTTTCTTTTGGACTAGTAGAGGAATTGAGGCAAATTTTTAGGTTAAGTAAGATTATTTGTAAAGAATTATTATAGAAAGCGGTATCATTTCTTTATTCCCTATAAAATTACATATTTCTAGATATACATGGTGTCTCAGGATTGACGGGGTTACATTATATCTCCATGATTATTGATTCTTACAATCCACATTTTAGCCATGCTAATTTTTATAATCCTTCTTTGAAGCACTTTTAGCAGTGCATTTTAAGGGCTTCAAATATTTTACAGTATGTAAGCACGTTTGTAAATGGAAGTATTTGATACCTGCATGTTGTTAAGCACACTGGTTCAGGGTTTGGTGCTTAGTATTTGAGGCACTTTATCAAAGTGCTTTACGCAGTTAGTGTACTGTATGTAAGGTTATTACAATTCCAACTCCAGTTGCCATTTGCAATAAAACATGTAGTAACTATTTAATTTATAAGTCGGAGTATATCTTAAATATTTACATAATATGGTATAAAAGAGTTCCATTCTTAGACGCGCGATTGTAGATATTAACAATTCTCTCACAAAGAATCAATAAAAGCAGTACTATTATTTATTGCTAAACATATTTTCGATTGGTGTGAGCCTTGTCGCAAGTATTGTATCTGGTGATCAGATTCTTTCAAAATTAACCAAAAAATATGTATCCATGAATGCAATTATCGCATTTGTCATTACGTTTTGACGTAACATTAATTTTCTACGCAATCAAAATGCCTTTCGGAAGGGCTCGGATGAATGGTTTGTTTAATTAAATTAAATGTGATTTACACGATTCAAAACCTATCGAAATTTTTTGTGTACACTGAAGGTTATGCCATATAGTTTGCACCGGATATATTTCAAAAATAATTGAAAACATTGTAATATAATAATTAACAATTTGCATAAGCTTGCATTCGCAGTATATCGTTTATTTTAAATTCATAGTAGCCCTGTGAAGTTTAGTTAAAAATTTATTCGGAAGTGCAATTTATAGTGTCCCTTTATGATTTGTCGTTTATTTTTTCTGTTTATGTCTATTTCATTGTCTTTTTACTGCTTCATTACCTTTTAATGGAATTTACCGTCGGTTGTAGTAGTAAGCAATATCTATTTTTAGCTATACAGTCAGGCTACTATATAGCTGAAAAGTTAATCCAAATCTTTAAATCTAATATTAAAAAAAAATTTCGTCATGATACTGTCACAAGCGTTAAAAAAAGCGATTGCAATTTACTGATTTTTTCTCAAAATAGTGATCTTGAGGTAAATGCAAAGGAATTGAACCTAAAAAAAATTACTCTGTAAACAAGTATAAGTTTAGTCCAGCTTATTATGAATGTGGTTGAAATTTCGTACAAGAATGGTTTTGAGAGCAGTACCCTGTGTAATGAAGGCGTACCATAATTTGATTAGCAAATTTGAAAGTAATTGGCCTCCCGTGATTAGGAAGATCAAGGATTAGCGATATCCAACTTGCAGAAGTTCTTCAGGAAAATCAAAGCATGGCCAATTCTAATTCGCTAAAATCGGTGCAATATTAAAACGACTGCAAATTTTACGCAAAATCCTATTGCATATAGTACTGCAATGACTTTGATTTAAAGGAATAGGATTTGGCAATCAGGCACAATTTTTCTTTGGGAATAACGGCTTAGGTTGAAATTGAACCCGAGTGGTTATCCCGTATTTTACAGTCAGATGAGGCATCTTTTTCTCTTAATGGTGAAGTTAATACTCGAAACTGCCCAATACATTCAACAAAAAATTCACATGGAATCATTCGGGAAGGTTCCCATATGAAGAAGTTATTGTTCGGTGCAGTTTCATAAGTAATTTCACCATTTGTCTGGATTTATTCAAGGAAATGCAGAATTACGAGGTCGGTAACTGTTACTGGTGAACGATACCTGTAAATGTTAAGAGATTATGCAATTCCACATTTGCAAACGTGAGATATAATCTTTATGCGGGATGGAACACCAGTGCACATTTATCCACCTGTTAAAGACTTGTTAACTGTTATTTTTCAGTTACCTTATATGGAATACTTAATTATTTTCGTAATTAGTTACGCATTCTAGTAGGTATCGGACTATTTTATGTATGCGCTAGAGTTACGAGTTAGGTAAGCTCTTTAAACTGGCTCCTCATTCCTGAAATGTGTTTTCACGGACTCGGTTACTATTACATATCTATCAATGTTATTACTAGTCGTTGATAATATTCTTTTTCTGCGGATTTAATTTGCGTTAAAAACAAACAAAATTTTGTATGAGTGGCCCGTCAAAGAAAAAAATTTATATACCTAAAACCGCAAGAGTTTTAATGTATGGAGAACAATATTATTTATTCCAAACAAAGAACAATATTATTTATGTCAAAAACAAGGTGTAGCTTCTGAAATTTTAGGAAGAAAACTTGTGGAACATTTACTCTTAATGGATAACCACTTTTTTGTATTACCTGTGTGTGGCATACCTATTACCGGAAGTGAATGGTCTAGAACCTAGATTTTCTGAAAAGCTTCAGCAACCGACCGCAATTGCCACACAAAACTTCCTGTAAGAAAGTATCGATTACCAGATCGGATTCATTGAAGAAAATGTCGACAGATTTTTCGAACTTAAAAAGAAATGGATCGGCGATCGAATTTTTAACACCGACGAAACTGGATTAATTATCGTTCAATCTAAATGTAATGGAATAATATCCTTTAAAGGTAAGCGACAGGTTATTGCGCATACTTCGGCACAGCGTGGCTAGCTTGTTACGTCAGTTTTGCCTATGAGTGCAGGTGGCAGGTTTATTCCACTTCTTTTAATTTTCGCAAGGAAAAATATAGGCGTCCAATTATAAAAAGGTGCACCATAAAGAGCAGGTTTTGCTAGTCATTTTACGGAATGAATTCAAAATTCAATATTTACGGATTGGCTTAGACATTTTCTTTCGGTAGTGAAACACTTCAAAAATGAACCGTGTTATTAAGTTTGGACGAATACGAGAAATATCGACTTTTTAAAGTTAACAAAGGGAAATGATGTAATTGTGTGTTTACCACCACACGCATCTCGTAAAATGTAACCACTCGACAGATCTGTTACGGGGCCCTTGAAGGTATATTACAATGAGGAAATTCGCATATATTTGAGACACAATAATGCAGTTTGATATCGCTGAAATATTTGGTAAGGGTTACATCAAAATACAATGTGTAGGATATTACTTTTATATCGTAAGAAGTATTTTTGGCGATTACCGTTCAAGTTACGTATCGCCTAAACAAATATCGTCAATACCAATGAAACGGCTTCCCGAGGAAGAAAGCTTGGAAGAGCAAATATTCTCACTTCATCACCATATTTAAAAGATTTAGAGTGCTCCCTAAATGTGAGTAAAGAAAAGAAAGCCAGAGCTTCTAGAATTCTTCAAACTTTTGAAGAAAAAGGACAAATATGTACACTTCCAATTAGTACGAGTGTACTTTACCATTTAGTTCCTCTCAAGTTTCGGCGCCAGTAAACCTACAAGATTCTTTTAACGGCGTCTCGAAAAATTATGAGAAATATGTGGAAAAGGGTGTTTTGAGGACAGCAAAGGAGAAGTTTGGATCAAGTTTTCACGACGATTCTTAAAACGTGCTTCACCTAGTTGTACGTTCCCCCAAAATACGCTAGTTTCGCTATAATAGCTTGTATATGGTAGTGACACACAATATTTGTTAATACTGTAAGGGATATAGTATGCGCATATTTTCCATCTTTAATTAAAAAATATTTTTTTACGGTTGAAAATTAAAGCGGTATATTCCATACTTGGTCATTTGATTTTATAGTTTGAAAATTCATGGCCCCCATGTGGATTTTTGGCGTTTATAGTACGACCAAAAACGTTGGAAGAATTAAAAAATTATTAGGTAGCAAATTGCGACAATGCAACAGTAAATGTTGTAAATCTTGGAGAAAACGTTGGCCCTTTTATACCACCAAAATGGAGATTATGTTGAACAGTTACGGTAAATAGTGTTGAACATAAGATATCCTATTATTTAAGCAATTCGGCTTCTATTGATTTTTGTTGATAGCTTAATTTGGAATAATGGAGGTTGTATAATAAGTTGGAATACATCCTTTATTTCATGATAAGCCTGTAATCCTATTATTATTAAAGCCTATTATCGGTTATTTTTTTATTAAACTGTTCAAATTAATATTTTTGTCCGCTATTATATTCTGTTATAGTTTTGATTCTATCTTCTATTTTATTTCAAACATGTTTATATATTATTTTGTTTCTCTGGCTACTTGATAGCACATAGTAAAAGTAAGTAAGTAAGTTTGGGCGATAAAACCGGTAAAGCGGCAAGCGACAGTAAACCTGAAAGGATTTAATTCCCTTCAAACGCAATAAATGCGTAAACCACGTACAATTGCGCCGTTAATTACAGGGACACATTGAATAATCTCATCTACTGGGAAAACCAAAACACAATTGGTAGATAGATACTATTATTTTGAGAAAGAGATATGTTTTCCAAGAAGTAAGTAAGCTTGTCATCTTCTTTACTCACTTTGCTTAATTTAATTATTTGGCAGTTGAGAAAAAAAAACGATTTGAATTCTTGGAGATGTTTTATTTACATTTTCTTTCTGTTGCCGATATTTTGAAATGGTGGTCAATGTCATATTGATGGATTAACGCGCCTGTACTTTTATACTTCGTTAATGTATGAAAACTGTGAATAAGTACCTAATTTTGAAACGTGGCTGACTTTATTATCGGTTTCTTTTGTGGCAGAGTGATGCTTTTCAGGCACGTCTATATAAATTTATGATCTTTATAAATAATTCATAAAAAAGTTAAAAGCGCGGAGAGTAGATACTCTATTGAAAACTTGATAAAGGATGGAAGCATAAAAATGCTGTCTGCTCGGATAGCGGTGTGGTGGATTATTAACCGAGTTTGTTGCTTATTTTTAATTTAAAATGCTCGACGAAGATTTTTATGCAACATTAATTTTTGTACTTATCATAAAAAAGCAAAGTGCTACGTATGCCATAGAAGTAAAGATATATTTATCAAGGTAATTATCAACGGTAACTATATGATCAGTAGCATAAATTTATACTGGTTTTGTTCAACCCTTTTCTGTAAATTCTTTTTTATGGTTTCCAGCGTATAGGTTGATACATACATATTCTTCGAATTATGAATACATTTATTATTTCGTCTTCTTGTCGTAAATTAAAATGATTTTGCCAAAATGCACACATAATATAATAACACCAAATATAATTTGGAGATCATATGGTCACACTATTATAGTTGGAATATTGATGGATTCACTGGCAGTAGTTTGAGTAAATAAATGTTGAAAATAAAGTGTTACAAAAACACTAAATTTTTTTTATTTTGCAGGATAATGCCGAAAAGTTTTCTTTATTTCAGCGCGCCACCTGTATAAACCTCGACTTTTTCCAAATGCCTTAAAGTTGTACTTTGTCAACCTCTACATTTACAAATTAAGCTACTTTTGAATACAAACACTTCTCAATATGTCTACTTTCTCCAATAGCTAAAAAGTGCTAGTTATCTTAGCATTTAATTGTCTCCTACCGATATCATTTGTTTTTCTACCGATAATATCTTACCAAACAGTTTCTATTTTAAAATATTTATTATTATTAAAATAAAATTACGTAGAACTTAATTTAATTTATATAATTTATTTCAAATTACACATTTTTTCCCGACTGTAGTATTATACTAGTGTTTGCCGTCTACCGCCATTGCGTATGGTACTTATGCATCGGTACCCTTGAAATGTACACTGCCGTTCAGAGAAGTTCGGTCGGTTGGTAAAAAACATGAAAAGGTTACAGAAACAAACGAAACTAAAAACAAAATGCAATTTTATTGTATGTACAGGTAAAAAAGACAAAAATAAATAAATAAAAAGTTATTCTGGCCTAATATAACATATTGAACATTATATTTTTTTTTCATCGAAAAAACCTTCTTTGCTGTTAATCACCGCTCGAACTATTCTAGGCATTCTTTCGATAAGTTTTGTTAAAAGGGATTGTGGAATATTAATCCATTCATGTTGCAGAATATTCCGTAAATGTTCTTGTGAAGTTGGGCATATTTTTCGGATCCTCCTGTCCAGTTCATGCCACAACAACTCTATAGGGTTCAAATCTGGGCTTTATGGGGGCCATGTCATTACTTTCAGGGTGTCCTGTTCTTCTTGCTCCTTTAGATAGTTCTTACACACTAACGCAGTGTGTTTTGGGTCGTTATCACGCATGAATGTAAAGTTACGGCCTATTATACGCAATCCTGATGGCACTGCATGATTCTGGAGTATTGCAAAATAATTTTCGTTCCTCATTACACCTTGCACCCTGCATAAATCTCCCGTCCTAGCAAAGGAGAAACATCCCCACACTAACACAGAATTACGCCGTTGCTTCACTGTTAGCACAATGCAGTCCGGAATCATTTTTTCGATTTTAGATTTTCGGACATAAACTCGTCGATTTTGCGCAAAAACCTCAAACTTTGACTCGTCACTCCAAAGCACGTGTTTCCAACCATCTAACGACCAATCTAGATGAGAACTGGCCCACTGTAGTCGTTTTGCTCTGTTGCCCCGACGTAATAAGGGTTTTCGAATGGCAATGGCGTACTCGCCGAAACTTGTTCTTCACGGCCGCGATTGATTTCGGCTGCTATTTGTGGCACTGTTAATTTTCTATTGCGTTTGCTTAATAATACAATTCTCAAATCTTCAGCTTTTGTTGTTTTCCTAGATGCTCCAGGACGAACACGATTTTCTATAGTTCCAGTTGTCCGATATCGCTTTATGATGTCATTTACTGTTGAACTTCTCATATTTATTTTTTTAGCAATTTGTTGCCCCGAATATCCTTCTTCAAACAGCGTAATAATGCGTGAACGTTTTTCAACACTGGTAGGCTTGCCACGTGCCATTTTGAAGTGAATTTTCTTAAAACTTTCGCGCAAAAACGACAGATGCACACCAACACACGTTTAACAGTAAAATGAAGCAAATTTATATCTTTACGCCTGTGATAAATAAACAAGAATGATACTGCGGTATATTTCCTAAATGTATTGTTCGTTAATAATCGCCAAACGATCCGTTTCAAAAGATCGGTACTTCTGAGAAATTCTTGGAATGATAATAAAAGGGACTTTATTGTGATTGTCGCAATATTTCTACTTTACATAATAATTTATGGCTTTAACCTTAGAAAAGAGTGTGTGCTTAATATTTTTCTAATTTTATGTATTAATAATTGTACACAGTGTGATATAATAGATTTTTATTGTATGACCGAACTTCACTGAACGGTAGTGTACACGCACCCTAGTGAACCTAACGACTTCTTAAATAACCGTATTGAACTTGGAAAATTAGTATTAAAACCAAACTGGATTATTCGTGATGTGTTTATTGAACGAGGGACTAAAAGAATATAGGGCGAAGAAGAGTTATGTTCCCGTTTATCGGGGATCATTGTCAGCTACAGTCCCAGGGATAGAAATACAGGTCCAAAAAAGGGAACTCGGCTATATAAGCCGCTGTAACATCTTGTTGGGCGTCGGAGCAGCGTCGTCGTTAGATGAGTGCACCTGGCTGAACAGCGCTGGTCGCGGCGCTAATCGTAGCGATTACACTAGTGTTACCTTTTAATACATTACAACATATATACATAACTAGCCTACACTATACTTAGTTCTCCGACGGAGTTTCATCGTTATTCATTTAGAATGCTATTTATATTAAAACATAAAGTTAAATGCAGGTAAGAGCGAATTGCGCGATTGTAAGATCTAACAAAGGTACTATCTACTCTACAATGAACATCGTTGATTTGCATTTAAATTTGAACAACATAGCTAGTTAGACTATTAAATTTGCAGTTAATTTTAAACGCAAATTTAGGCCGTATTTACTGAAAAATAGCATTTTTGAATCTATAAGGTTTGCTTAAACATTATAATGCTTACGCCGCTCTGTTATCTATCTCTAACAAATTCCGTTTCAAGTTCTGCCTTAATAATCCAACTTTAATTGTAAACTTCTCCTTGTAGTATTTCATTTTAAAGAAGAGATTTATCTGGACTATTTATTTATACGAGATCCTTTAATTAAAGACATTCTTATGTTGAATTCAACAAAGGCAGGAATTTAAAGATTGGTATAATCAACAACAAGGGTGGGCGTGTAAAAATGCGATCACAACGATCTTCCCTGCGATAATGGCAATAGAGAATTTTCAAAATTTTCAAGATTTTCAATGTCATAATAAAAAATGTGTTGATGTATGATAGGGTAATATTAATTTCATATTACTTTCATCACAAAATTTGAAAAACAAATCTTTTGGTTAGCCTCTCAGTCAGTCATTAGTGCCCTCATTGGATGGGCATACATAAGTGCGATTTACGAGTTATTTACCTTGGTTGCCCTTAACAACCGATGTAATATGTCATAAGGAAAGTGCACCTTTGCGACCTTTTTTTTCAGACCTTCAAGACATTCGCGGAATCACTTACGATCCGAGTGCTAAACAATATATTTTTCCCATATTCATATTCATATACATTGTCAAAGTTGGCACTGTCAGTGATGGACTGGCACCTATTGTCACACAATTGCTATACATATTATTGTATTATTGCTTTATTTCCCTAGGGACGTAAAATTCTATTACATTCCGTTGTCAAGGGCAACAAAGGTAAATAACCCGTAAATTGCACTTGAGTCTCTCCAAGCAGGATAATAGTGATACACTTACGTTGCTGGTAGTAGGAAATATTTATTTATGTCACAAGGGACATAAGTGCAGTTTTGAGGGCGACGATATTTGCAATACATCTGAGACTGCAAAAGCGTTTATAGCCCGAGCGTCATATATTTTTTTTACTAGCATCGGCCTAAAATATCGAGAGAACTAGTTTTCTTTTGCGAAAATATTTTACTAGTTGCGTATATACTTATATAATGTTAAACTTGTGTATTGATCACTTTGTTATATTGATGTATTATTGCTTTACGTACCGGGAGACGTAAAATTCTATTATATTTCCCTGTTAAGGACAGCCAAGATAAATAACCAGTGAAACGTTTACATCTGGGTAGACAGAAACATCTTCGTTTTTTCCTCTCCGTATATTGGTTTTGTCGTATTGCTTTTGAACTTTTTTATGAATGTTCTTATTAAGAAAAGAAATCTACATATCATAATAGAATAAGAACGATGACTTAATATGCTAAATAATCACATTTTGATAAACATGTTCGTTGTTTGCCAACCGAAATTTAAGTCTTTTTTGATTTCACCAAAAAATACTTTAAAATAATATGCAATTAGAGGGTTGTTAGAAACTAGAAGATAGAAACTGAAGGTTGGAAAATATCTTTTACAGCTGGCCGAAAACTAAAAATCGAACTGATTTTTTTTTGAAATAATTACTTAATATTGTACGTGTGCGATTTGTGGTAAATATAGCTGTGATTCTAAGGTGTATCAACCAAACTGGTGCAAATCGTATGAACAAAAGATTATTTTAGATAAGAATGCCTATAGTCCCTAGTCCCGTATTAGTTTTTTTTGTTATTATGTTGTTGACAATTTAATATATTTTCGGTACATAATCTGTAGATATTACGTTAAATAATTGACACGGCACCCCATGCGTATACAATGGCATAAATGTACATAAGCAAAAACGTAAAAAACCAAGGGGCTTTGTGAAAAGAATGAAATTGGTCCAGCTGACAAATATACTTCTTGCTCATTGAATTTCCTCTACGGACCTGTCCAGAAAATTGATGGAAACAGTGCGGGGAATTGAGATTAACTCATTAGATGGATTGGCTTCCAGATGCGGTCGACAATCGGTACCCAATCTAATTCGGCCATGTATCAGATGTCATAAAAAGGCCGATAACTGCTCGTTCCCAATCCATTTTAGATCCTTCCATTGATACTCTACAGTTCAGCGTTCAAAGGCTTCCTCCTTACTGTTGTTAAACGACTAGCCGTTACTAAAGAGCTGTCGACGTCACTCTATCACTTGCGTCACATATCTATGAATTAAATGTTTTACAATAATTGCAAACAATTTTATCCAGAGATAATCCTAAAACATCAGTTTACTGTTTATATAAGAAATTCCGTAATTTCCTTTCACGTGTAATTTTAATTCTTTGAAGAAAGAGAAAAAACTGCATGCGCCATTCTTGTATCTGTGGATTGGCCAGGCATTCTTTACATCATGACCTTCTTTTTAATAAATCCTCTTCGCTGCGAGTATTAGAGAGAATTTAATTACGTAATTCCGCTTTATTTCAAATCCGCGAGGTTCAGAGTTTGCGAGACATAATTCATTAAACTTTTGAGCGAAAAGAGGAAGGGAAGCAAATTGTATATACTTTAGAATAGACAGTTGTTTTGGAGAAACTAATTAGGGACATCATTATATCTTTTGAAAGTTTGGTGGCCATATCTGTTTAATTAAGTCCTTCCTTTCCGAACAGCGGCGACCCACACAAAAGTTAAATACTTTAGTAAAACGCTTGCGCTAAATGAAGCGCTATTGACGTAGATTTGTAAGTAAGTAACGTACACTGAAAAAAATGTTGGGAAATTGTGTCACATAAGGTAACGATATCTGCGGTAGCATTAAAATACGCAGACAGAAAGTCATCCAAAAGCCTGGTTCGAAGAATCTCAGCGGCGGAATGGCACATATTTAAATGATGTCATCTTTAAACAATAATTTTTCCTATGTTTCTTCTATCATTTAACAAAAAATTTGTTTTCTGATGATTTGTAGTTTTTTTGTTGCTACAAGCCAAGCACCATATTAATTTCCAATTAATTTTTTTTTATTTCTTGTCCTGAAGTTAGTATTCGTGATACTTCAAGAAGTTTATTGAGCGTTCTAACACCGGGTCTGGGGGGAAATACATTTGAAAAGGTGACTACATTAACAAATGTTACATGTATATTAATGACGTGTAAGGCCTTGGACTTTAACGACAGTCTGCATACGTTTAAGCATTGCACCCGCAGTGTTCTCACAATGTGCCGGTAAAATACTTTCTACACTTCTTTTATTTTGGCTTCAAGTAATGTTTGTGACCCTTTGGTTGATTTTTTGTGCCACAAATGCTGGATTGAATTTTGGTTTGGAAATTGTTCCAGGCAATTAATTTTCGTGTATTTGGGCAGGGAGCGTTATTTTGTTGTGGACGTGCACTCCCATATCATAATGCCACCACGTCAGTACTTAATAGTAGGAGCGTTGCAGTTCTCATGAATTCCTTGTTAACTCTATAACCTACAAAGGTACCTCCAAGGGTACCGAAATGCTGAACTATGGATGAATTTTTTTTTGTTATTTATCAAAAACAATGTTTATCCTTGAAAATTGGTATTATCATGATGATGGCATTCAGTTTGAAAACAATATATTTTTGACAATTGCTTTTATATTCGTCTTGCTGGACCACAACACCCTTTCTCCAGTTTTCAATTGTCCGATGTAGGCGTTCTTTTTTTCATTTTAAACGGCTTTTCTGTTGATTTGGGACTGCCTTATAATATTTTAATACTGCACTATTTAAGCGCTTTTTAACAGTTCTATCCGAAATTTTTTGATCACTTTCTGCACTAGCTTCGGTAGATAGCTGCAAAGAAGATTTCTTTGTTTCTTATGATAACATTAGTCTGATGACTGCACTGTAAATCTACAGCATTACTCTGGGAGATGGACCTCGGGTCATTCCTAGCACGCCACGGCACTGCTCAAACACAATACTGGTTTTATTAACCTTACTTATAGTCAATGAGCGGGATGCATGATGGCTTTTTGTCTTCCTATCCCGAAAAGAAAGTTATTTTGGGTCGCCCGCTTTCTGGCCTATTTTTATAAAATTCAGTAGTCTTATACTTAATTTATGGTTAACTGAACAGCACGACGTAATTTTAGTTTGCGAGATTCCTGTAGTACGCAAAATCACATTTTGTGCCCATCTTGTTTCATCTAACTGTGGTTTTTTTTTTTTGCCATAATAATTGTAAATACATATAGAAAAACATTTACCTTTACCGTCTTTGCATGATATAACAGTTCGTACACAACTGGAATGCAAGTACTACTAAACATTGAAACAATACGTTTGTATAATCGATTTGGTCTGTTCTTCGATTTTATTTGGTCTCATGCGTGTCATTTTGTAGTAATTCGCATAATTTAGAGGTACTCCGTTTTTTTGGCCAAAGCTGCATGTTTGTGTGGAGCAAACTATTAAACGTATAACTATCTGTACGAAGACGGTAAATTAAAACTTGTTTTTGCATGCTAAATTACTTCTTTTTCAGTGTAGGCCAATTATATTTCTTGACACTTGATAATAATTCGGTGCGTATAATAAACCGTACAAAATTGAAAATGTAAGGTAATCTTTTCTGGTCATCTATACTTACCGTCCTCATGGCTAACACGTAGATTTTTGCAAATCGTTGCCCGTCAGATGAATATGTATATTTCACAAAACGACTTGAATGTTTCCGAGAATAGTTTCGGCGTTCTAATTTTTAAATCGATTCCCAATATGCGACAAGAATTATTTAATGTTTGAAGTAGTTCCTAAATGAAAATCGATAATTCGATTTGAATTTAATAGATCACATTCTTCGTGCCTCGCCGCATTCACGAGGAAAAGTTTTATTAAACATTCTGCCATCGATAAGAATGTTTATATTACGAACTTTCCGTGATTTCGAAATTATGAAGGCAATATATGAAATTTCAATGACGCTAAAGTTTTTTTCTGGCAGGAATTTCCCCACGTTAGTGCGCGCGATTTTTTCTCCTCATTGTATTTTTATTCGGTATTGCTTTTTAATGGATAAAAAACAATTATTACATCAAGGTAGATTATGAATAGGATCCCACACGCATTGCCTGGAGGGGATGATAATTTACACAACTTAAACGAAAACGTATGTACCTCTATCTACTGGCATCCATATAGACTTTGAGTTTTATACGTTGAATTTGTATTCGTCACAAGCTGTCATTTTGTGTTTCTTTTCATAACATACGAGATTTGCTTTGAGGTACATGTGCCTTACATCTAAAATTTCAGAATATTTATGGCTGCTACGTGGCATAAGTTTTCCGTTCATAGCCTCCATAAATTTGATGGAATTTATGCGCCATTTGTAATGTTTAATTTCTGTAGTGAATTGGTGCACGTTTTCAGGAATTCTAAGTAGATTCTCATGAGTTCTTAATCACATTGTAAAAACCAAAACGCATTTTATAATTAAAATATCGGCGATCAGAATGTTAAGTGCCGAGGATATAATTTTTAATTGACGTAGAATGTCCCCACCAATTCAGGAAAATATGCAGGATATTCTAGTAAAATGTTTAATGCATTGTCACAGATGAACTATGTTCAAAAGATTCTTTTTCGTAAGTGAAGATATTTTGAACTGTACATAAGTTAAATAATGCCTAAAATAGCACCCAGAATTTTTAGTAAATCTACAAGAATAGTACCAGACCTGATGTATAGATGACGGTAGTTGTTCGAAAAAAATTACTATGGTCAAAAGTTTTTAAATTTTAAGGTGCTACCATCGCAATCAATAGTGAAGGTTGTTAGTGAATTCGCAAACATTTGCTCAAATTTGGAAAAATTTGGTCACTGATACGTGATACAATATTTTTATTTGAACGGTCTCAATATTGAAGCCGAGCTTAATTATACACTGGGGGAACCTGCCCCTTTGTTTATAACAATAACAGAGTTTAAACGAGCCGTACGAGGTACCAAGATTAACATCGCAGTGGTCAACCATACCAGAAATTGTAAAGAAAATCCGTAAAATGCTGTCGACTAGCACGAATTAGTAGACATTTTGAGCATTTTACACCGTACACCGTATGTTAAGCGAAAATTTTTATACGGGAGAGCTGTGAGCAAAATCAGTGCCGCGATTGCTCACAATGGAACAATTGAGTATTTGTGCGGTGTTTCGTTGGAGTAAAGCCGAGTTTTTGCGTCGGCTCATAACCATGGATGCAACATGAGTCTACCACTTCACACCAGAGACGAAAGAACAGCTAAAACAATGGACTGAAAGGGAAGAATCGGTTCTGAAGAAGGCGAAGACAGTTACTACCATCTACTGGCAAGGTCAGGGCGTTAGTTTTTTTGGGATGCGCGCGGGATAATTTTCATTGATTATTTTTAAAAAGGAAGCGCCGGCATTTGAGCGATGAGCATTGCAGTGATCAAAATCAATGAGTTGAAGTTCGAATTGCTTCCTCGCACACCTTATTCGCCAGATTTAGCCCCCTCGGATTATTTTACCTTTGTAAACTTGAAAAAAAAAATGGCTCAGCCGATGCGGCAAATGGTTATTTTGGGGAAGGCATCCAAGCTATTGAATACCGTTTTGAAAAGTGTATCGGACTATGTTGAAAAATAAAGATATTTTTTCCCAAATTTTTTGTGTTTTGTTTGTTATTAGGTCGGGCAATTACAGGACTGTCTTCGTAAATGCAGATAAATTTATGTACAGTGTGTCTATTTAGTTTGTGGACGGAGAATAAGTGATTAGCTGAACAATTTAGAGAAAAAGTTTCCAAACGAAAATATTGGGAGGTCAGCGTTGCATAATAATAACGAATTATACACAAGTATACAGAGTGTTCAGTTTCTGCAGCATATGATATAAGTTTGGTTTTTAAGTGGAACATCTTGCAATGATAATGATTTTAGGTCCCTCTTTTCAATTTGGAGTTAAAAATAACAGGATGTTATAATTAACTCCATCTTGCCCTACAAACAAAAAATAATAATATATTTATTCACCGAGAGAAAAACGAAATTTTTACTACAATTGGAAAAATGTTTGTAATACACCTTGTAGTACATATAGTAAGAAGTACAATTTGCACCAAAACTTTATATCTCCATTAAGATTGTGGTAAAAGTTGCTACAATTTGCAATCCGTACTACTTAAAGCATCATTCTTTTAAACAATAATCATCCTACAAACCACTGTATTATATTGGTGCAACGTTTGGTAAAAAACCAAAAATGTATAGTCTAAAGTAAGCCACTTACCCCTTGCTATAAAATCCGTAGTACTGTGCCATGTTAATATTTGCCGCGAGGATTTCTATCAGGGTAAATGAGAATTTGCAAACGGAAAATCAATCGAAGAATTGTCTGTGCAGATATAGTACAGTACAATTAAGGTCGGAAAGGACCCAGAAACTAATTTGCGTACTAAAAAAAAAATGTTACCTACAGAATAATTAACCACTTCCTGTTAGGAATGTATTTTTATTTGGATATTGGTATCACACGTTCTAATTTTCTGTTAACTAAATTTTTGAACTTGAGAAGGTCGTGGTTACTATTGAAACGTTGCCGCGTACAATTATCTATGAATAATAAATCGCTGGAAGGATTAGCCGATTTGATTAGATATTTAAACCTTAACATTCGATTTTAGCATCTCGTATTTCCTTTTCCTATGGATAGCGAGATTAAACCTCGTCAGTGACCGATGCGCGACAGTGTATGTGTTATTTAGTAAGTTTTGATTAAAAAAAAGTGACAAAAATATATTTAATATAAATGTTTCAATTTGCTGGAATGCATTAAGATTTTTGCTGCAACAGTGAACAAACTTTCTAAAATATTTTGCAGAGGCAGTTTTGCTTTTTACATTTTACCTCCTTGCAAACTAATTAAATAGTTGCAGGTAAAATTGTCGACGAGAGGAAATAAATTAAATTGCGATCAGCATTGGAAGTTAGCGCGTTGCGTACTTATGTGGACGCCGCAATCGAATTAAAACTGGAAATTTATAGGGGTGTTTTGTATTCAAATACGAGATTCTACCAACAATGACCCACGTGCAAATTATTTCGGAATGAAATCGCAGCAGGGATTAAACAACACAGCAGTCGGCCAAAGCAAACGGAGAAAAAACGTCTTTGATTTACCGTTTTAAGTTTTCAATTTACCGTTTTAAGCTTTTAAATAAGTATTCATAAACTCAAAGTATTGTAATGTTACAATTAATGTCTAAGAGGTTTTTCTGTCGTCAGTGCCACCCGCACATCTCATCTACTGACTTCAGTTTGTCCACTTATCGAAAGGAAAGGAACCTGGAGGTAGAAAGCTCGATTTCTAAGAGAAAATTTCTTTTACCCTATTATCTTTGGAGGGCGGGTGGTAGAAAGATATAAACCCAGCCAACGATATTAATTTCTTTTGTATTCTATTTTCCCGTTTTCCATTACTTGTAACTTAATGTAAACATATAACATATAACAGGTTTCAGTGTAAGTTTAGGCATGCTGAAATTTCGTCAATTAATAACTCTTCGGTCAGTCTCCATCAAAATTCACAGTAAAGTTTCATGTTGTAAGGTTGTGTGAAAAGCATAGAATATGTGCACTATCTTTTTAACTTGTTATGGGCTGAGGTATGTTGAAATTACATTCTCTACAAGTAAGTAAAAAAACTGGCTTAATCTCACGAAGCGAAATTTACATTGAAATGTACTTTTTATGCAATTTCTAAAATAAAATTTCTTGTTTATCATTTTGCTGGAGTTTTTGGTTTTATTTCTAAAAGCATTTTATGGAATTAAAGTTAATATATTTAATTGATAATAAATAATACAACTTATCAACACCCAGCTTGTGTAGATGCGCGTTTCGCGATATAATACGCGCGATAATACGGCCTATCAGTGCGCCTTTGTGGAAGGTGGTAGCTGTGAGAGTATCTAATTAAAGATACTTTAATTACTGAAAATTGCGAAATTAAACCTGTATTGACCTCTACGCAAGTAAGCATGTTAGTAATGCCTCACATTTTGCGAGGGTAGCAGGCTTCGACTAGTGGCATCACACCAGGGGTGATTAATAATAATGGTACAAGCTGTTAACATCCAGCATGTGCAGACGCGCGTAATACGGCTCGTCAGTGCATCTTTGTGGAAGGCGGTAGCTTTAATTGTATTTGTCGCCGTTGGTATCCGATAAAATTAATAATATTGATATCCAGATCCAAAACTACCTGGATATCCTAGTCCTAGGATTCGGAACCACTATCCTGCTTTCGTATCTTGATCTGTTATCCGGATCCGTGTTATTGGATAATGGATCTGGTTCGGAAGTCTTGGATAACGGATCCGAATCCAAAGTTTTTCATAACGGCTCTGGATCCGGAATTTCTGATAATGATTCCAGATCCGGAGTTTCAAATAACGGATCCGGATGACTATCTATTATCGGAAACTTCGGATCCGGATCAGTTATCCGAAACTTCTTATTTAAAGTGCGAAGATCTATTACAAAATAAGATCTCAAGGTAACCGATTCGGATCGGAGGTTTTATATTTTGAAGTTATTGCATCTATAAATGGCTGTTTTAAATAAATTACGTCAAATTTTAATTTTAACTTTGTTTAGAGAATGAATGGATTTTGCCAGTAGTGCTTGTTAATTACACACCTCGTTACTGTTGTTGTGAAATGCTAAACAACTAGTAGAATTATAAACATAGAATTAATAGTACGTTAACTTACTACTTAACTAATAAATTACGATGTTGCTAAGTGTGCTCATTATTATTAATTACCAATTTTTATAACGAATTAAAGATCCTTGTTCTGAATTATGATTATTTCAATAGTTTACAGAAAAACCTTGCAGTCGCATGTATCTAGATCTTGTATGCGCATCTGTAACCAGTCTGTTTTAATACGCGACATGAAACAAACTGACGGTAACCGGATTGCAAACACGAACTGCTAAAAGCAAATACCACGGCGGGTAAACTGATTATTTCCAACGTTGTACATATTAGCGTTTGTCATTAAGAGTGACGTATGTTGGTTTCCATTTTCCGAAGAAAACTATGTTGAAGTTCATATTTCATTTAAACTATAAGGTATAGTTAGAATATTAGCTTTTCTCGATGATCGACTAGGGAAACTTGCATTGTACCTACTATTTCGAGAATACATGTATTCTAATTTAATGTAATAAAAGATTACGTATTGACATCATAAAAATTTCTTAGGGTCGGATAAGAAAAAATTATAGAAGAAACAAGGATCGTAAGTAGTAATTTCCCAAGCACTTTAATTTGTGTTATTATCAAAATTACAATATGATACTGACATACATGTTCAAACTGTGCTGAATTAACTATCTAGGAATGCGCAAACCGTTGATAGAAACCCTGCACTATATATTATATGAAACGAAACCTACAAATAAGTTCTGTGGTGAAGTCAGCCCACCAAATCTTGAGATTTTACGAGAAAAAGTTCTGATCAAACATTGAACTAATTATTTCCCATCATAACGTCATCTACTCAGTATATGACGTTATTGGCAATTTCTTTTGAATAACAATAAATACGTTTTGTGTCAAAATTGAACATATTCTTATTTATCTTTGCGTATAAAAAATTCTTAGGGTTGAACGAGAAAAAAATCAGAGAAAAGGCACCACAAAGATCGATAATCGTAATTTTCCAAATACTTGAATTTATGTCATTAAAATGAAACAATTTGTGCTATGCTATACATATATGTTATGCTTTTATTGTGTGTGAATACTTAGAAAAAGTGCTAGTGCACTACCGTTAAATTATTTCTGATAAAAAATTTTTACATGAATTTGGTGATTGTGTGTCCAATGTTGTTCGCATGCACGGTTTACAACTCGATGTTGTGGATTATTCCCAAACTTCAAAATTAACCTGTTACCGAGGGTGCGCACATTTTGAAATTTGAATCTTTTCAATCTTTTCATAGTTACCTTATCTATTAATTAAAAGTGTACATTGGATTTTGACAAAAACAAGCGAGAAGGTGATTGCAAAAATCTCAACTTTTTTTTAGTATGATTTGCTATTGATAATTTCAAACATTTTAATGTGAAATAAACTAGAAAATTGGAAATTTTCTTAAATTCAAAGAATTTGGAACGTATTAATTGGAGCAGGTTACGGTGAATCCTCAAGATGGGAGAGTGAGGCGATTTTGTTTTTGTATTTTCGAAGACACTACTGTAAATAGAGGGCATTGTTCGTTTTGGCTAATTCTTAAATAATTTGTAAATGAACTATTGGTAGAGATTATTTCGGGGGGAATTTTTCCGCAATTATGTTTTGTTTTTTTTTTTTAAGTTAATTGACTAATTTCATTGGCGAAATTCTAAGATCCTGTTTTATACTAAATACAGTTTTGCGAACGATGAGTGAAAGCTATTTCTTTACAGTTATTTAAATTATAACTTAGAGTGGTCTTGTTCTGGAAACAGAATAAACATTCTTGAGACAGAGCAATGTATTAAGTTTTACATATTAAAGAAAAATATATAATTTTGCAGAACTGTTGTATTAGAATCCGGATAAATCTTCCGAAAATATTATACAGCGTGTCCGACAATTACGCTTAAACTTTCGAATGGAAAAGGTGTCAAAACTTATTTTTGTTAATATAATTTTTCTATTTTTCATCAAATTCTCTTACAAAAAAAAATTCTAATCCATTATGCACCTAAAATTGATACTTTTCAAGATATTTAGGAAAATGTGTATAGTAATACCCGATTAACGTGCCGGATGGGTTCTTAGAAAACAACGCGCTAAACGAAGCAGCGCAAAACATACACCGACATTTCATCAATTCTGGATTCCTTCGTAATGGTTATGACTAACTTAGGTATACAAAACAATAAAAAAACTTCGTATGTTACATTCTCACTCCGTACATCGGCGAGTACTTTTTTATAAGGAAATTGTATGATGGAACATAAGTATACTTTGGCGGCTGGCAAGCGACGAAGCAGTATGGGCAGTGTACACAAGGCTAACTTTCGTACAGGTTTACTGCGTATCGTCTAAGTTTGCTTTTGTGCCATTGTACTGCAATACACTTTCCCAAATATTTTGAGTATCAATCTTAAATGCATAATGAATAGGATATTTTTGTTGTATTTTTATGAGTAATTTAATAAGACAGAGAAAAATAAGAGAAAAGTAAGTTGTATTTAAAAAAAATAAGATTTCACACTATTTCGTATTGAAAGTTAAGCGTAATTCTCGGACAAGCTGTATAATGTTTTCGAAAAATTTGTTTGCGTGCTAATATATACCTACAGGATCCACAGTTCCGCAAAATTTCAATTTTTGTTGAACACTTGCACAGTTATAAAAGCTCACATACACTCCTCAAAAATGTCAAATATTTAAAAAAAGCCAAATTTTTCAAATACCGTTGGAAACATAAACATGGTTCTTTTAGCGAACAAGCCTTAAAATTGAATTAGGAATAGAAATATAATAACATACAGCATGTTCGATTTAAAATAACAAAGTTGATGCTATTACCGATATAACCGGAAGCGTCAGATTTTAGTGCACTGTCAAGTTTTCAGAATTTTCTAATGTACAGTCTTTCGTCTATCGATCGAAGGATTCCCAGTCAGGCACCCTACATAAGAATTTTTCCTTTAATTAGAAATGTAAATAGATCACAAGGAGGTAGAACAGTTGTTGCTAGATCGCGCCGTCTTATTGTAGCTGCAATTTTGTATTTTTTTGTTGTAGGTAGTTTTATGCAATAAAATCATTTAACATTACGACCTTATTATATCTTGAATTCCGAAGAAGAAAGTGCTAGTTCTTATTTTTCCGTTAGTACAACAAATGACGACAAATGGCGGGGGCGTTGTGTGGAAAGCAACTGGAACTGCGAATGAGTTCAAAAGGAGAGATATGGTGCATTATCTTAGTGTTGATTAACAGTTTAGATTTTTCGCACGCCGTTAGGAAAGAATTATATTCCGCAAAATACGAACGTAAGCACTTGTGATAGAGTTTACTATCTGAGGAGCTATTATTTAAACGGAAATTATGGCAAAATTATATATTAAAATGTGCTTGTGTTATAGTAACTTACACTTTTATACGGCTTGTTAATTAGTCATATAGTAAAGAACTTGCTGAACCAACTGTATTCCTTTCAAACTACTTGATGTGATCTGCAAGATCTCTGATGAGTGAGACGAGTAAAAACGAAAAATTGTTTTCTTTTTGAAATGAGTCTTTTTAATGATATGGTTGCCATTCGTTTGGAATTTTACTTATTTTGCTTTAAAATTTTTGATTTGCCACATACTTTGTTTTAATATCCTAGGTACAATACCAGAATTAATTATCAAACAAATTGCAATAAATGTACGAAACAAACGCAACTATTGCAGAGACGACATCAACGTAGTTACAGAATTTCTTATATTTTACATTTGCAAAGAATTAATTTCGCGATTTTCCAAACGTTAAAATAAAAAAAAAATATATGATATTATGCATAAAAAGTTGAAACAATAAGCTACAGTTTATTTTTAATAATAATATAAGAATAATAAGAAAATAAAATATAAGTTAATATTGCTATAACGAAAATTCCATTTAGTTCGGAATAGTTTGTATACGACTCAAATGGTAGTTCTGCGCCATATTGGAAATTCTAATGGAAGCTATCGAACACATGTAATAAATAAATAATGTCGGTAATAATTTATATTAAATAACAGTTTTAAACACTCACCAATGGAGTCGACATTATAAGAAATTTATAGTTTCAATAATCGATAGCATTATGTGTATGTATTACATGTATTATGTATATGGTGGGTTGATAATATTTTCAAGCAAATAGCTGATTTCCGTTTGCAATAAGTGGCTATTGTATATACTGTACACTGTCACACGTGCATCTGTGCACATCAAATCATTTTAACTGATTTTCCTTTGCTAGATAAATAATTTTCAATTAATAAATAATGAAATCGTTAAATATTTGATCGTGATGTTTCAATGCAATTAAATAATTGTACGGTTGCAATGTGCGATTGAATTTCATGGCAATTAGCTATTCAATTGCAGCTGGCAATTAAAATTAGTACCAATTGAAGTTGATGCTCCAGTTGCAAACAAAACGTAGTTGATATTTTATAATTTGTTACAAAAGGTGTTTGTTCTATGAATTATTTGACTGATGAGGCTTGGAAGGTACGGTTTAATTTTTTTTTTGTAATTACAGTTAAATAATGCGCAAATCTCTATAAATACGCAGCAACTAAATATTACACCACTTGAGCACTATTATTAATGGTGTTACGGCTCCGTGGCCCAATGGAAAGAGGGCTTGCGCTTGACTGAGCAGGGTTATAGGTGTTGGGTGTTCGAGTCCCGCTAGGATCAAAAAGCTTTCTTGGTGGGTCCGGTACACTCCCGAGTTACCATTCGCAGTTGGGCCATAATTAATTACGCTTCAAAAAGCTTGTCTTAACCCCGTTGGGCTGTCACCATACTAGAAAAAACTATTCAGCATTTCAAGAATGAGATCGTTAATTGTAGTCTGTCTACATATTTAATTTAACTAATAACTTATGGAATCAAAATTTAAAGAAATTTAATTGCAATTAACAACTAAAAAAATTTATTTTGTCATAACCTTCCGTGCCTGTACTGTGTATTGTAATTGACAATTAGATCAAGTTTTGTTCAACTATGGTAGGTACATTCTCTTTTAGTATCTGTATTAGATATACTACAACAAATAATTGATTCCTGTTTGTGCTTTTGTGGGATGATAGATAGAGTGAATAGAACCTCAAGTGACTATAATATTCATGATGATATTGATGCAAAGCTTGGTTTCTTTACTAACATCTTGTTTGAGTTGATTAATATTGATGTACCCATTACATTTCGCGGGTTCACAAAGTTCGCCACGGATTACGAACAATATTAAAGTTTTAGTATCCCTGAGAGAGCAGGCTTTGCGAATGTTTAGTAATGTCTAAATGTAGTAGCGATTGAGATTGTTGCAAAATATTACGTAGCTACACGTCTTTTGCAATTAGATCAGAAAAATAGCCTATTTTCGGCACAGTTTATCTGTTATTTCTGAAAACAGAAATTTTTGAAAAGAACTAACAAACTCTAACGTAGTTATTATAATTCTTGTGTAAAATCTGGCATTAAAGATGTTCTGACGTTTGTTGAGATTGGGGAATGTTACACAAGTAGAGTGAGGACGTTCGGTGCGAGTGTTAGTCAGCCAAGCGTCGATCGGGTATATGCAGTAGCGTAGATAAATTGAAAGTTATATTTTGTTAATCGGCAAGTACGTTTTCGATACAATTGTAATAGGAATTAATTATGATATATTTTTCTAAATTGTGCGTTGTAAATTGGTTTCCTTGGTAAGTTAATATATTTTTAAATCTAAAGAAAGATCTTTCTACGTTACATGAAGTAACTGGTGCGAAATGGAAATATGCAATTAAATCTTCATATTTTAAACACAAACCTCCATTCTGGGTAGTAAAAGTGTTACTGAAAATTTCTTTTAATAGCACAAAATCTGGATTTCTTTATAAAACCGCATTAATTTTGTTCCGTATCTTTTCGCCAATCGATCCCTCTATACTTTTTAAATTATTAAACAATGATTCTAAGTGTTGAAGGGATTCAGTTACTTTTAAATTTTTTCTTTTTCTAGAAACTTGATGTTTATTAATAAATTCTAATTGCTCGACTAAGTCTTCTTTTACAATTAACGGTTGGACTGCTGTAACACTGGAAGCATCTCGTTTCAACTTTAATACAGAAGGTTTTAAAATACGAAAGTGTTGGGTATAAAAAAATGCGGTTTCTAACCATGTACCCCATCGTGTTAATACAGCTTCTGATGGCAAAGGTGTATTCGGGCACATTTTTATATAACTTTCAATAAAATCTTTTTAAATCAGTTAATTAATGAATTAACATCGGGAAATTCTTCACGAATAAGTTCGGCAATGCAATGTATTCCATGTACAGCACATGTTAGATGAAACATGTTTGGAAAACGCTTTTTTAAGCTCGTTAGCTGTTTTTACATTACGCTTGCAGAATCTGAGAGAAAGAGTAGAACTTTTAAGCAGTCGTCACCAGCTACATTTTTTACGCTGTTAATGATAATGTCGGCAATATTGCAGTGATACGCAATCTGATGTTTGTAGCTACTAAAAATGACATTGGGGGATTTTCCGTATGCAATGTGCCAACCATCACATTACAATCTTGATTGGTATATTTTTTAAGAAACCCACGGAAAAGTGGATCCTGTAATTTATTTAATGGGATATTGGCACCAAGAGAAGCTGCGCATTAATCCACCTGTAAAATGAAATGCTAACGAAATTTCTAGATATTTTAAGCTGAACGTCGCTACGATGCTCTCCACTCGATTACTAATTACGTACTGGCCAGTACTGCTGTCGCTCTCTGCCCATTTCCTACGCTACATGCGAGACTTAGCCTGCCACCGTACGTAACGCCAATAACAAACTGCATGCAACGTCGCCACTCTATACATAAGCGAGATTATATCGGGTTTGAACTCTACTGCTTGTGGTGCGGAAGGTATTGATCTTAGATTATTAAAGTTGTGTTGTTGATTTATAATTCACGAAATTACGTATATAATACAGCGTTACATAACGAATTGCTGTTCTAAGGTATTGGAAATAGTTAATAGTAATGCCACTTTCTAAAATGAACAATCCTTAACAATTTAAAGTTAAGGTAAGTATCCTACCAACTTTATCAAATATTTTTGAAAAAATAATTGCTGAACAATTACGGATTCATTTGATGACGGGTGAGAGTATTTTGCCTACGTATCAATCTGCATTTGGGAAAGGTTACAGTTATGACAGATAATACAGATATATTACGTTAGTACTGATGTTAGATTATTCAAAAGCATTTGGCGCAATAAATCATGATATCTTCAACACAATTAGTGAGGACTGAGAATGATTTGTCTGTGTCGGTGGCACCGTTAGGGTTCTGTGTTGGGTCCCTTGCTTTTCTTAGTATACACATTCTTGTTTCCATTTTTATACGGATGATTCACAATTCTATCACTTTGTCTGTTGGGAGATTTGGATGAGGCCGTTAATCTGATTAATCAAGAATTGAACAAAGTAGTAACGATTTCAGAGCAACATTCGGAACGAATTGAGATAAAGTGGATATGGGTTTTAAAAACAAAAAACGAGGAGAAGGGATTCAAACATATTTTGACTGAACTGAAACTATCTAATTTGTTCATAGATTTATGAAATAGTGAAAAGTGACGTGTTGGAATTGATTTATTTGGAAATATTGACAGGGCAGGATCACGTCAAAAGAATGTCCTAAATATTTCATTGCAAAATTTATTAACACTACACAGCCTGTTTTTCTATTCCAAAATAAAATATAAAATTAAAGATATTTTAGATAGACGGACAATATTAAAAAACTGTCTCTTTAACAAAAAAGTACGCTGTGTTTCCATAACGTTACGGCGATCCAGAAAAAATATTATATTATGCGAACGCATAATTTTCACATAACTGTATGGTTCAAGCTAAGGGAAGCATGTGCAAATCGTTGGCACGTTATTGCATTATCTATCGTCCTGAATTTTAATTTAATATAAAATGCAAAGTAATGCATATGCATGCGATTTTGCACGGGAAGTGACTTTTAAGTAGTCACCCCGCATCTCATTTTCCTTTTTTGTTAAAACTGAAATTCTCAACGTGATGTTTGGAGATTTCCTTAATTAAATAGCGCGCATACACTTTCCGATACAGATAATCTCTATGTAAACAGAAGCGTCGGTAATACTTGTATATTTTATTAAAAGCAGACCGTACCTTCGATGTTAATAATCGGTGCATGTGTATATAAGCCAGCGTAGCTGAAAGTTAACGATATTTTGCAATATTTAAGTTGCTCATCGTATTACCCTTTTCGGAGTTGAGTTCTGTTTATTTTCTTAGGTAAAAGTTGATTAAGAAGCAAAACATAAAGCGTCTTGTTTTTTAATTCGTAGAATTTCTTGAAAATAATCAAATGAATCAAATCAAAAAAATTCGCTTGAACATAAAATTTTTAAACCACGTAAATCTTATTGAACGTCACGGAGTCGAGTACTTGTCGATTCTTGCTGAAAAAAATTACTTTTGGCTTTTTATGACATGAGATTGCTTTATTATTATTGTACAGACAGATTATATACAGGACAATAACATTTGTGAAATATTGACTTACTATATCGTCATAAAATATAATGTTTCATACATGATTAAATTATTAATTAATCAACCATACTATAGCTTACTATAATTATGTATTGTGATACCATTAGCCTCAGAGTAAGTAATTATAGTATTAAGATCAATTGTTTCAGGTAAGAAGATTAATTTAAAGGAAATGCTACCTAATTTAGTCTAAATCTATTACGATATGATCTGACGCACTCGAATTTTTGTTTGAATTATGATTACTGCAATATGTAACAACTCCATTTTGTCAGCAATTGTTGCTCGCTTCTTTTCGCTTAGAGTGGCTACCATCTTATAAGTGCAAAATCAATGTGATTTAACAGGTCTTGTAAATTAATTTCTGCATAAGTGGGTGTTATGATGTACGATTTCGGTTTAAGATAGCCTACTTGTTGGTTTTCTGTAATTTGCAATAGCACGGGTATTGTTAGTTCGAAAGTGGTTCTTCAACGAATCTGGATAGAGCTTCTAAATGTGAGAATTGCTCTATTTTTCCTATAAGTTTCTCCGAATAAGTTTTTTTATATTTTATTGCCCATTGAGGGGATTCGGTAAACTGCTACAGAACTTGTGCAACATCTCTTTTACCGCAGCATATTAATTTCGTGTTGTCAGCGAAGTTTTTCATAGTCTACATCCTCTAGTAGTCCTTCTCTGTTCCGTATGTTCACTTGACTTTTAACACTTCCATGAAGACGAGTCTCACAGTTCTTTATAAATTCCTTACGACTGCTGGATGCAGCTGAACATTTTTCTTTAAGTTGACTTTTATATTCTGTATAAATATTTTCGTTTGATCTTCCGAATAAACTTCTTTGCTTAAGAGAAAACTTCCAGCATAATCCAGTTTTTCCTTTGTCGTGTCACCCTCATATACATACATAATGTATATGAGTGATATTGTAATATCTTTAAGATATTTAGTGGCAAAGAGAGGCAGATGCATTACTTTTTCGCATGAACTTGAGTGAATAAATAAAACAAATAATTCGTCATTTAGAAACACTTAGAAGTATGTTTTCTATTTTGAAAATGAAACTCATAAGAATTAAGTATTTTCAAGACCAAAGTATCAGCGCATCTGGGTATATAAATTT
Organism: Oryctes borbonicus; assembly: GCA_902654985.2. NCBI lineage: Eukaryota > Metazoa > Arthropoda > Insecta > Coleoptera > Scarabaeidae > Oryctes > Oryctes borbonicus. The sequence continues at coordinate 1,961,746 of LR736867.1, read as the reverse complement.
TGCAGATTCACGAATTCTAAATACAAAGTTATTTTCAAATAAAATAATTGCTAATTAAATTTTAAGCACTGCGAAGCTCTGTAAACAGAGTCATCTGGAACTGTTAGCAGTAAACTTTAAACCAATGTCAAATGTGCAAATTAGACGGTTCGCATTTATAATCAATACTGTGCAGAATTAGTCTGAACGTGGGATTATCAAGGTGTATTGCCCGCAACGAAAATTTGACAAAGATCAACAGAAAAGATGGTTTCTGTTTTTATATAGATCAAAATTGTCAAACAATTTTTTAAGTGACATTTACAAAAAAAAATACTGATTTTACCATTAGTATATATTTTGATGTGCTTGAAAGTAAAAAGAAAAAAAGTGCAGAACGCTAAAGATACCCCACCTCTACAGTTGCAAAACACGTCATAAAAGTGATTACGTAATACTTTATGAAGGAACAGATAGAGCTCAATTTGACAAACTATTACGCGTCGAAACTGCATAACTGGAAAACACCGTCAAACAGCCATTTTAATCGAAGGGTAAAAAGAATTCTATTTGAACACACAATTTACAGCTTTGACGAATATTTTAATGCGGGTACTTGATCGCCCCTTTTTACAATTTATGTCGTCTTGTGTCTCGATTTTTACATTTACATTTTTATTGATACACCCGTTTTCATGTTTTTATCTATTTTATTTACGTTTATCTTTATTCACAACTTGTCCACGTTACATTGTAAAATATTGGCAATGTCAATGTCCTTTTTCTAGAGTGAAGACAATAAACGATATTACGCGTATTGTTTTTAATACAGTGTCTGATTTACGATAATCGAAACAACGAAAATTTTCTCTTAAGTTTTATAGCTTTCATAAATCTCCCGTGTTTAGAAAAGTCAATAAAACCTAGAATTCTGGTAAATCAAAGATATAACGCTTGGCAAAAATGCTATAGATAATAATAGATTAAATTGTTGTCAGCTGTTAAACATTGCTATGAAGGACTTATATGCAATACGTGTTGATTTTAAAACTGAATATCAATAAAAAAATAGGCACTTTTCATGCTTGTTTGCCGATATAGAAAAATCGCACAGTATGTGATTCGTTTATTAGGAAACAGATTAATGAAATTTTATTCAAGAATCACATTTCTCCGAGAGTATGCAGAAATATCTTCCGCTTCGGTCCTCGTAATTAATTCCGAGAATTCTCGTACAGGCCCACTCCTTGCCCCGATAACCATTCCAATGCCATAGGGGTACCTATAAGATTACCTGAGTCGGACGACCAGATTCTGAACCTCGATTGTCGTTAGTTTGCTGGTCCAGACAATGTGAAATTCGGCGTGGAAAATCGAACGCAATGTTGGATATCTTCGGTATGTTTGGGGCGTAAGTGCTGACGGCTGCTAGCATCGGAATGGTCCCTTCCGGACTGCGATCCCGAGATGTTATTAATATTTCTAAGGTTCGTGTTGGTTTGTTCTATATATTCTGGAAAGAACCGTTACGCGTTAGAGTCTTATCGGCTAGCGGAATACTAATGCGATTTGTGCATGTATTGGTTCGTGCAAAAAATTACGTTTCTCTTATTGGGATGCTTATAGATTTGAATAACGCCTCAGGAGTATAATGGAATAGGTTCGCCTAATGTTTTATTTAAATCTAGCGCGTTGAATATTGAAATTTTCATTAAAAAATGTTATAGTATTGCAAGTAAAAACTGTTACAAAAAAGCAAAACCGCTTTTTGCATACAAATACATGTATGTGCAGTTATGTACAGCGTGTGGTACACGTTGAAGTGATTTAATACTAATAACTAATAACGGATTATACTACTTCCGGTATCTTCAAAAAGTATTCGACAGAATTTTGGCATTAAGATAGGTTTTAAGCTTCAAAATCTCAATAAACTTTAACTTAAATTTGAATTTATCCGGCACCTCCACCATATATTTCAAGAGCTTTTGTTATTGGAAATTTTCAAATTAATAGCTAGGCTAACTAATTGTTTACTTTTCACAATCAACTCTGATAATTATAATAAATATAACAGTAAATATGTAATATTAGTGACATTATTTACAGATTTCATAGCTTGTTAAGGTAAATCTTGACTATTAATTGACTTGAGTGGTGGTCATATGGAGTCATTGCAGTTACCATCGACTATGCTTCACCTCCCAACTTATGTAATCTTTTGCATTTATTGGTGCAATTAAAATTTGGATATAATTAATTTACATAAATTGGATACCGACATACAGAGTCCTCCATTCCACTATTAGTTTTGATTACTGTTGCTAGGAATTTTTTGATGTGTTTGTAATACATAATGGTAAGCCTGTAGCCTGTAGCCTGTCATTTACATATATGTATAAGTAATCAGAGTGATCATGTGCACGCTATTTTGAGTTCAACAATCGAAGAACTGGTTTGGGAACTATGCCCTGTTTTTGAGACTGTTTTCGAGACGGCAGGCGTGTATTTCTTGGCACTGGATGGTGCGTCGAAGGATAGAGATATAAGCCGAGAGGCAAGTAGTGACGTGAACACTGATGTTGACGGGTAGGCAGAAACATGTCTGTTGGTTTTCTCTACTCATATTGCTTCTGTCGTGAGTGATTCCATCGCCATGAAAATCTGTTGCTAATAATGAATAAAAAAGTAGTTTTACAAATCGGGTTCCTCTTGTTATCGATAAATAACATTTTCTGCATCATCAGCAACCTGTAACAAATGTATCTGTAATATTTGATTTGCGAATAAAACATTCAACATCTGCACATTAAGAAGAAGCATAGTTGTCTTATAAATAAAACTATTGATATTCTCTATTCTAGTTAATAAAAACGTTACAAAGCTTTAGCGGTATCAAACGCAAAAAGGAGAACGCTAAAGGAACGGTGAATAACGTTTACTTTTTTGAAAACGTCCTGCACTTTGACGACATTTGGTTGACAAACGCATTCATTTGGATACTTACTGCTTGGTCCTTTTTAATAGATAATTCATGTATACTTGCATGCAATTTGTAAAATAACTACACCATACAAGCTGCAATAGAAACATATTGAATCCGCTATTTTAAATGCAGCCGAGAAATATAGTTTACATCAATTAGAACTGACGCATGTTTATTCCAAAGTAAGAAGAAATTCTTGCATCGTAACATTACTTGCTGTTCTAAGAAAATATGGTTAAAACTATATTTTTTTGTCAATCTGGAAGCGTGTTTCTCCAAGTACAGTTACAATATTACGTCTTCTGTTATAGATTTGACGTGTGTTGGTTTTGTTGGTTTGATAAAAGAGATATCAGCGACTGCAGTGTTAATATGATTGGAGAGGAATAATATAGAAATTGGTTAAATTAACTTACTACTTATATCGACTTAATAAATTCAGTTGTAGTAAGTAATAAAGTTTCTGTATACACTACCCGACAAAAACATAGACGCGGTATCGTTTCTATTTACGAAACAAAGTTTATAGACATTATATAAAATGTAAATGAGGGTTATTAATACTTGTTATGTAAATAGTCCATTTATAGATATTTCTGGGTATTTATTGCTTTATGGGGGGTAATTGAGATTTTCCCAGGTCAAAATAGGAATTTTAAATGCGACAAAAATTTAGAACCTGTGCATTTATTACGTTAATATAAGCAAAAATAATGTTTAATTTGATACTTTTCTTTATATGCAGCGGTTGTGCTGGTAAAGTGTACACATTTGACCACGAGAAATTATATTTTATAAAGTGTTTGCAATATGGGTAGAAAAAAGCAATTATCCTTGATAGAAAGGGGTAAAGTTCTAGCCTGGCACCAGGATGGTGTTAGTAAGAAGGAAATTGCTCGTCGGTTACCAAGAAGCGATCATTCCGTTAGAAATTTCCTAAAAGATCCGGAAAATTACGGCAAACCAAAAGGCCAGGGGCGACCGAAAGTTGTAAGTGAGCGGGATAAACGCATGATATTGCGGTGTGCATCCAATTCTTCTGCGTCTGCGAGAGTTATTGCAGAACAGGCGGGGGTACAAACGCACGTGCGTAATGTTCAAAGGATTTTAAAGGCGTCACCGGTAATATCACGGAAGAAAATGTTCAGAAAACCGCCACTTTCGGCGAAACACAAAGAAGCGAGGTTGAGATTTGCCGAAGAACACATATCCTGGAAGAAAGAATGGGAAAAAGTTATATTTTCCGTTGAGAAACGTTTTAATTTGGACGGACCGGATGGGTACTCGCATTATTATCATGATCTGAGAAAGGAACCAAAAGTGAAAATGACCAGACAATTAGGGGGTGGATCTGTCATGATATGGGCAGCGATTGGATTTCGCGATAAAAGTGGGATAGTGTTTTGCACGAACAAAATGACATCTGTGACGTATAAAGACTTATTGCGTGACAATCTTCTATGTTTTGGAAACCAATGGGCCGGGCGCAATTTTGTTTTTCAGCAAGATAACGCGCCAATTCATCAAGCAAAAACCATTACTGAATGGTTTAAAGAGAAAAAGATTAAAACTTTACAGTAGACGGCACGGTCACTAGACTTAAACATTATTGAAAACATGTGGGGTGAATTGGCACGTCGCGTTTATGGCGGAGGCCATCAATATTTCACGGTACAGGAACTGAAAACTTCAATAGCGACTGAATGGCAGAATATCCCTCAAAATTATGCGTTAAATTTATATAAATCTACTAAAAACAGAGTATTGGAAGTGATTAAGAACAATGGAGGGTCTGCGCATTACTGATCACTGGTTTGTTTATTTTTGTTTTACATTTGCAACAGAGCGTCTAAATTTTTATCGCAGAAATTGTTTAAACATCGGAGTAATAATTTATTATTTAGTTCATATATTACTGGAGGAGATATTTTTAAGTTTATTTTACTTTTATGAATAAAAATTTAATGAGATATCTTGCTAGTTTCGCAAAGAAATGTTGTAACCCTTAAAACGCTTAAAACATCTTACCGCGTCTAAGTTTTTGTCGGGGAGTGTACATATATAATTTGAGAGTATGCCAGAAGTATGAATAAACACGATCGAAACGTTTGTGATCTCCATATTCTTGTTCTACATCATCTTTATTGGAATAAAAAGCATCAAGTAGCACCATAATTAGCAAATTTGTTTGCTATTCGTACAAATAATTTCGCAGACGTCAGAGAGCGTGCTATTTACAACTGAAAGCGTACCCATATGTATATATGTATACATTACTCACAGTTGGTATATCCTGTGATCCGTAAGATTACATCCCTATTGTCGTAGACGTCGCTATAACTACTCCCATGTTAATAGTAGTGAGAAGTAAAATACAATGTATGTACGCATACGCATCTAGATGTAGGGATACCCAAGTACGTTTAATGTTTTAAAAATTGTGTAAAACATGTCTAATATTTTCGATGAGACATAATAGCTGGCCTATTTAAAATCTGACCATATTTAAAAAAAGTTGGATTGAAACTGTTTAACTGTGCACATTTATATTAATAAGATGCTCCGATCATAGTCTTGAACTGAAAATGCTAAATATTGCGTGGTTAAGTGGTCATACCACTGGCATTATATGTGATGAGATTTGGTAAGCACAGTAATAAAGAGATTTCAAGGCAATCTATTTTAGATACAACTACGTCTGTTTTATTCCCTTTTATTCGTGTTTAGTAATACAATAACATTTTTTTATTGTACTATATTAACATTTTTACAACCATTACTCACAAGGAAACACCGGTAACGTTGATTATTAATTAACCGTAATATTAACGGGTAGTAGTTATTATTCTTGAGAGGTTTCCAGTGTTTAACTACAAATAAACAATATAAATGAATATTTACTCATATTTTAATGAGAACCAGAATAAGCAGGTTTTTGTTAATTTTGTGTCCTGTAAAACTGTATCGAAAAAAGACACATAATTCTAGCCAAATTAAATCTTACTTAACTAACCATGCACGTAACTAACGCAGTTTTATACACAATTTGTGCATACATATATTGTCTCACTTCTTCTATTTCTTTGCTCTCATTTTAATAATAACTAATCCTCTAATTTTGGTATTTACGCTTCCCCCTTAGGTACTCTTACATGAATTTAGTTAGTTCCTAACTTCAATTGGTATGTTAGAAATATGTCAAATTGTACAATTTTAAATAGTTTCAATATGTTATTTTGTCATAATTACCCACTAATAACATTCCCCACCTCAAAAACTCAAAAACTAGAGATAAAGTCATTAACACTGTAGCAATGTATGCCCAGAGCATTGGCAAATTGTCGAAATTGGTAATTTTTTTAATGGGGGCTACCAGACAAGTGAATAGTTTATAGCCAATGAATACCATTTTGAAACCAACTTGATCTGTGCGTAAGTGGTAATAAATAATCATATCTCCGGGTGTTAGGACACTCCATGTTTCCATATAAAGTACAAAACCTCCAGAATATAATATAATGTTTTAACACAGATTTTTGTGTATATGCCTTATTTTCTTTGGTTTTGTACTATAGTACCATGTTTTATGTATTATGTCATGCATCTATTCCCTGTCCTATAAGTGGATATACATATGTACATCTGTTAGGCAGAATAAAAATTTTTATTATTATAAAAGCAAAGAAAATTAGTTTTTCGAATTTTTTCGAGGACTGTGCACTAATACGAAAATAAAAACAACAGTAATTGCGAAAAAACGGAATAAATAAAAACCCTAATACGCTCCTGTGTTTGTATTTGTAATTTAAACAATACTGTTTCATGCGAGTACTTACTTACTATTGATATTCTTTAGGCAGAAAGCAATTATATGCATATATATATATACCGATGCCTTTCTTTTTTCTTGTACTTCTGAGGTAGACCTTTCTTTTTTCCGGTAAATCCCTCACTCATCACGTTTACGGTCTTTTCTAATGAAAAACTGTGTTATCGGTTGCGGCCGCGTTTTTCGATTCTTACCGTCTTCCTAATTGATTGCTGGCGGTAATGCTTTATTCCCATTAGTCCCTTCGTACTTGTATCGAGGCTCCAACTGATGTTTTCCTTTTTTCGTTTATAGACATTTGTTCTAAGTAATTTTAGGTTCACCTCTTTTCCAAACTGCTACTACTTACAATTAATTTGTTGTGATTCACCACAATCTAGATCTACATAATTGATGCTGATTTATAACGAAAGGTATTAGTAAAGTTTCGACTACAAACTGCACTTTGTCGACGCTATAAAAAGAACTTAGATTGAATTTCCCGACCTAAATTTGTGTGTACTGTAATTTTATACCTCGAAGACTCGGTGGCAATCCAGATCCTTGTTATGAAAGTATGTACATATATTTTGCAGTGAAAGAAATAAATGTTTCCGTACATCTGAACGTGAACTACCGCGAAAATTTTACGTGTTCTTTCTAGCAATATATCGGAGAAAATATTTTGCTAAGGCCGAAAATGGATAAAAACGTGAGATAAATAATAAATTTTTAGCGGGAATGCTACTTATCTTGTCCAATAACATGCCTTATATAGAGATGGTTGTAATTTACAGTTCGAATTTTTGAAAGTAAAACTTAAATGTTGCAGTGGAAACCGTATTTTCCCCGAATGTTAGAAAGTTGCAGGCATCCCTTGTGGGTATTTGATCGAAATTTAGGTTAGCTCACCGAAAACTTTTCAACTGACCAGTTGTCTTTCGTTCCTGTGTAAATACTGGACCAAATTCTTCTGTTTACGTTTGTAATGTGGAAATTAGATTTGAGAAAGTTTTCCTTCTTGGGATCATCAAACAATTACATTATCTAGACTAAAGAAAATAGTCCAATTTTGTGAAATTATTTTCTTTTACGTGCGAATTTCTTGTATGTTGTTTTGCACATTAATTGGAGATTTACTAGTTTTATTAATGTTGTTTGTATGTTAAAACTATTAAGACTTACGAGGTTATTCACGACGATAGCATATTAAAAGTATTTCTGGAAATAATGAATATATCTTTTTGAAATTTCGGCGAGCGGTTGGCAATCACGATTAAAGAGGAAACGGATATCAAATTTATTATTTCAAACGGTATTGCAATATTATACGTTATTTTTCAACGATATCATAGACGTTATTTGAGATATGAATTTTTTTGAAATAAAGCCTTCCATGGCCAGAGATAGTTAAAACTGAACGTGCTCCGAGTTTGGACCGTGTCCTGGTATGGTTCAGATGTTGAGTTACTGCGATCAACTATTTCCCGCTCAATTAGTTTTGCCTCTGGCGTGGTTTGCACGTTGAGTTAGCGTATTAACTGTTGCCTACCACTTTTCCCTTTCCTTTGTGAAAAATTTGACAAACACAAAGTTTAATTTAAATGTTTATATGTTATATTCGGTATTAACCATGCAAATCAGTTTTAACTGAGAAAACTTCAATTTTTCGTTAATGGCAACCCCTTTTTTTAAGAATGTCTACCTCTTCTACTTGAAAAAATGTGTGAAAAACATATTTTACTTTCTGAATTTAAATTTGCTCTGTGTTATGAAATCGATTATCCATTACCAAAACAACCAGAATTGACAAGGTTGGCTCTGGTTTGTTTAAGCTAGTGGCAAATGGACACTCTAGTAATGACATTGCGTTGGTATCTATGTCAGAATCAATTTTTTCTTTCTAAGGTAATTGAAAATTCTAAAAATAAACAATATTGGGCCATTGCTAATCCTCATTTAACAGGATCTCAAAATTTTTAACAAAAGTTTAGCTTTAATGTATTTTGTGTCATAAAAGACAATAAGCTTCTGTATCATGCGTAAAACGTGCCGAGTGTTATAGGAATGTTTCTAAAGTTCTGTGAATTTAGCTATAATTTTTTTATTTTGTCAATTTTCATCAACATTACATAATCTGCATTTAACTGAATACATTTATTCCAACGATAAATTAATTTTCTTAAGCCGTCCTTAAAGAATTTCTGCGATGTCTCCACAGTCCACCTATTTATGACACGTTCTACGTCAGTTAAACACTCAAATCGAACACCCCGTAAAGGTTTTCTCAAAGCTGGGAAAAGATGAAAATCACCGAGTGCGAGATCTGGTGAGTAAGGTGGATGCGAAAGCAATTCTCATTGTAAATCGGTAGGAGTGTCCATAAAAATAATCTCTTCGCAATACCAGAATACAGTAAGCATTACCTTTTCAATAGACGGAACTGCACGCGCCTTAAGTTGGGGCACTTCTTTCGGTTTACGCCAATCTTTAGATTGACTTTGGTCTCACGATTGAAATAAGGAATCCACGTTTCCTCGGTGGTTATTATCCGTTGTCAAAATTCATCACTGGAACCGGCTAACAACTCTTGAAGTTAACGTCAAGTGTCACACTATTGAGTTTCTGTTCCGGTCCCAACAGTCTTAGCACGCCCAAATAATCATGTAAGATGTTATGAACTTGTCGTGTACTTATTCCTAGGCACTAATTTGACAAATAGTCATTGCTCTGTCCTCCTTCAGGGGGATTCTGCAGACTCGCCTAACACTCCTTGTAGACGTTGAATAATATCTGAACTTTTCACATCTTCTTTCCACAAAATGAAAATTATTGCTCTTTGAGATTTAACCGCGTCTTCCATGGTTACAAAAACAGTGCTACGAAAACGCGTCTATATCAATTGGACACCTGACTCAGACTTAACTTTTTTGCACTAGATAGTTGCAGAAGCATGTCAAGACTTGTCTATCACCAATAGTATTGCCTATAAGTTCTGCGAAATTTGCAGGACAAGATTATGGAAATTTTTTACGTTTTTTTAAGCTTCTAGTTTCTAAATACGTGGTTTCGTCCAATGGCAATGGCAATCCAGGTAGGTATTTACAGATTACTGTGGCCGCATTCATTTTCTCCAGTCTTCAGTGAACGTTTCTGCGGCACTGGGGAAACTACTAGTAGCCTTTACAGGTACCATAGAATGTCGATAATATATCCAGTCAAAGCTGATAGTGACTCAGAATCTACTGATAATACTTATTAACAATAATTAGGAGTATAATTTCTACGCTTTTTCCTTTTGCTTGATAATATTCGTATTGCCTAACCTTGCTTCAGATAACGAAATAAATGAAGGATGCTCCAGTAATTTAGATTAAGGAACTTACTCCTGGGAAGTGTTAGAAAAATGTTCAATGCCAAATTTAAAGAATTTTGCTCTATTATTGAGGTGCTTTATTAACTTTATAGGTAAACAAGAAATTTATTGCTCTAAAATGTATCTGTCGAAGTTATTTAGTTTTTTCGTGTATGTTACAGTACCATATACCATGTATACCATATATTACTATATACCATTATTATTGTCAATATATAGAAGAATCCAGGTATTAAAACGTCTTGAGGAAGAAAAAATCTAGCAATGCAACTAGAAATTGGACTTAGTTGAATCCACAGTACGTAGAATAAAACAAACTAAACATACCAAATATTATCTGGCATAGCTACAAAAATCACTACGACCACATTACATCATTATCAAAATTTAAATTCTCTCAGTTTCCATAAATTACTTCTCATTTTTTTTCGTGACTTGATTTGTTTTAATCTAACGCTTTTGAATAACTTTTATAACATTTTTATGAAACACAACACAAGCATGTGGCACATTGTCGAATTCAGAAGAAAATACTGCTTTCAAAAATCATAAAACCCCCTTGCTATAAAAAAAAATCAGGTGGCGTTAGATTTCAAAAACAAACGTAGGTAGGTACAAGGTCGAGAAAATTAACAATTAAAATTAAACAATTAAAACTTAAATTCTTCTAACTTTATACCAAACTTTAAGGATTTCGCTTTATAATTCTTGAAGTATTTAATCGTTTCTCAAAACTTTGTTTATCCTTTTTTTGTGCGCAGTTAATCGTTGTTCAGTTAATATTTTGAAATGTTAAAATATGAAATTGTTTTTTCAATTTTTGTTTAATTACAATAGTTTTGTTAGAATATCAGTGCTTCTGATGTATCGACATTTGTTGGTAATGATAAAAAAATAAATATTTTTGCTTTATTTATACGTGAAATAAAATGTGGAACACCTAATTCGTTGATAAATTTAGAGCAAAATTTTGATTATTGGAAGTTTTCGATGCACGTGGGTTGTAGCAAATTCAATTAATTAGTAGGCAGATGAAATATCATTAACGAGTAGGTAACTGGTAAATAATAAAGTGGGTGAGTTTATTTTATTACTAAGTTGCTAGAAAGTCCTGGGTCAAATGAAATTGAATTCGGAGCTGGAACAGGCAATGTACGTTGAATTTTAATTTCACTTTGACAAAGAGTCGAATCGATATGTTTAAAACGATGGCGGACGACTTTTTAACTAAGGCAATTCGTGATTCTTGACGGGATCGGATGATTTTTGGACTTACAAGGCATGAAAGGTCGGGATTGTGCACCGGTGCCTTCGCGGCCTTATTTGCCATATCGTTCACATGTTCCAAATTTTTAATTAAATTCCCCGGATGCTACATTTATTGAAGGCACCTTTTTACTCTCAAAGGATTTTAGTTTTCCCGTGGTTAGGACGCTAACTTTTCACAGGGAAAGAGGGAAATACTTTGATAGCTAATTAAATACCGAGAGAAATAAATCCTTGAAAACGGGTTATTTACTAATCTTCAGGATATTGGTTACCAGATTTTAATAAAACATGAAATTCCGAGCACTATCCCAAGTATAACGTCTCCACCTAGTGCGTGGGTGGAAGATAATTCCTTTCCTAAAAGAAGTTTCGAAATATAAATTATTATTGGGGGATAAGTTCCGCACAACATAAAATTATATTTATGGATACAACGTGTTCAGTTTTCGCTGCGTACGATACAAATTTGATTTTTTTAATGCGACAAATGAGAGTAAAAGGGAATGAGATTATATATTGCAGTGTTATAATTTACAACATCTAGCCTAGCTATCATGAGCGCCACGAATGGTGAGTTCAGTATGTCCATTCGATGGTATTAGTATTACTATTAATACTAATGGGCAGGCACAGGAGCCTTTGGTCACTGTGACCTTAATAGATCTACTGTAACAAAATGCCCTTATGAATGTTAGAGATGTTGGAGGTTTTTAATAAACCTTAAAATTACTCTAGGATCTTCGACCTTCACTTCAGTAGGTGTCAAGAAATATTGCTGTCGAGTGCGACTGATGGTAACACAATTACATAAAATGTGTTCTGCCGTCTCCAGATCTTCTAGACATAGACGGCATATTTGATCCTCAGCTCTTCCTAGATTGAATAGGTGATATTTTAGGGCTGCATGACCTGTCAGAAATCCCGCCAATAATCTAAGGTCCCTTTTGCTGAACGATAGCGCTATTTTTGCTGTCTTGGGCGAGCCTGATATAAGTGCTTTCGCCCGTTTTTGTCCTGCAATATTGCCCCAATACGAGGTCCTCTCATACTTTTATTGCTTGTCTTATGTGGCTGTCTTGTGGGCCACAGAAGGGGCTAGGACCAATGAAGGGCATGTTGGCTGCTTCCCTAGCCAGGTTGTCTGCCCTTTCATTGCCCTCGATCCCTTGATGGCTTGGGACCCATCGTAGGGTAATATCCCAGTTTCTTTAAATCGTGTATACATTCGTGAATTAGACCAGATTCGTATGAATAGGCTTTAATGGCCTTTAGAACTGCCTAACTGTCACTGAATATAGTTATGGTTGCGCCTCGTATCCCTTTCTCGAGGTTCTTCAAGACGCACAAGTTCAAAGCAGAATACAGCAGGACTTCCAGTGAGCCATTTCACAAAAAGACATTTTGAAAAAGTCGCTGATAATCTGACTGTTTGAAGCTATTTTATCACCATACGGCATCTCAAATGGAACCTTTATGTTTTTTTCTGAAGAAACAAAGCCCCAAAATCTCTTGGCATCACTGCTTATTTCATCCTGAACACGCAGTGTATATCTGTTGTAATCGTCGTTGCCGTTTAAGATATTATACTTCCAATTTTTTATGAAATTTGTTCTTTTCTTTAACCGCTTTAATTGCAGTTATTGAGAATTATGCAGGAAACCGATTATTTTTGTTTAATTTTTGGAACACGCGGTTGCTAGATGACACAATACAATAACCTGAGGTTCTGATCGACAGAGTTATTAATGAAAATTTGTTTTTAGCGAATATTTGTCAATTAAATATCAATATCAGGAATGTTGGCCTTTTGAAACTAAAATATTTCGCCATGAGAACATCGCTCCCTTAAATTATTGATATTTAAATTAAATTCCAGGGAAGGATGATGCTGCAATTAAACATGCATCACCAACATTTTTTTACAAAATAATGTTTATTAATTTCAAAAATGTTTATGCTACTTATAAACATGTAAATGAAAGATAATTCAACAAGAGAAAAAAGTAAATAAAGTTCGTTTAGCGTATCGATGCAGGTGGTAATCGCAATAAAGGCGTACGGAACCCCATGCGCACTATTCGTCTGTGCGATAGCGTTCTACCCCTGCTGCGCTAAATATGTTATAGCCTGAAACCGCTTCAAAAGGAATTTTTTTTCGGGGGTGGTCCTTCTGGGTGCGCCTGAACCTGCTCTACGTGCTTTACTTTGATTTGCAATCCACAGGTTCCAACACCGTAATATTACGATTAAGTCTACACGCAATTTCGCGGAAATTAACACCGCTTTCATGTAGCCTAATAATTCGTCCACGTTCGAAGGGAGCTAATTGTTTATATGGTGGACGTTCTCGTCCGCGAGGCATTACTTACGATTGCTTGAAACATATTGCACGTGTTTTACTTAATTTTGTACTATGCAACTATGGGATTGTAACGGGTGTTCCCGTAGAAACATGTGCGGAACATCTGGCTCCTGTAAATGCTGGAAAACAAATTAGACCAATGCAACAATCGTTTAAGTTGACATTTAGAAATACATTTATAAAAGTGGTGCATTTTTAATTGAAGCGAGTGTATTTATACCCGTTGGTATTAAAGAAGAATTGTTACATTTATTAATTAGTTAGTAGAGTAACAATTAAAATCTCCGCGTATTAATAAGATTTTGTTACTTCTATCAGAGTAATTTGGGAGTAAAAGGACACACCGTAAGGTCGTCCCCGGTGGGTAAATAGACGCAGCATAGATGAAATTTAGTACGTTTGTTCGGCGTAATTGTAACCCAAACGCATCACTTTGCCATCCAATTATCATTAGAATCACTAAACGACACAAGACAAAGTATAGAAGGCAAATATAAAATCATTATTTAAATATTATTAGTGATTTGGATAAAATTTATTGATAGTTAATTGCGGTGCTTAAGTAATTGAAGGCAATTTAATTGGTTAAAATGTAATGAAATTTTAACAAAAAAAGGATGCTCATGTTCAGAGGTATTAAGTCTCACATCGGTAGCAAGTTAAAACATAAGCGTTGATATGTGATATTTGCTTTTGCTTATTAAATATCTAAATCTCTACAATTATTTCTTCATTTCCCACACAACAAACGAACACGAGGAACAAAACATACAAATAGTTGTTATGCAACGACAAACGCGAACTATTGACAGTTTGGTGTGACCTTTGACCACAATTACCTACATTGTTACTACTAAATTGTCGTTTTGCTAACAATGTAGATCATTGCATAAGAAACATATGTATATTTAGAAGACGGTTCCATTTTCCCGATAAAGTTTGGAAATTTATGCGTGTTTGCTAAAAATAGTCTCCCGAAGGACGTAGTTTGTCAAGTTTGCTACATGTTTATAAAATATCTGCGAACTATTCGCGGGTAATCACTAGAGGACAATGTTCGTGTTTTGTTTGCTGTACGTCCGTTTGGTACGGATCCAGCATAATATTATTTCTACGTATAAAATTCTTTCTCGTGCCGAGCTAAAGCAGTTCAGCTTTTGTATTGTCTCTCTGCATCCTTGCTTTCACTTATTTCTATATCGTGTCCTAGTTTTTTCTTTCGCAGTTGCACTTTTTATTTGACGAAAACAATGATGACGGTGATACGACAAAGTAAAGCGAGGTATCAGTTATCAATATATCACGAAATTATAAAAAATGGGGAATATTGCAATAATTTCGCGCTAATTCTTGTATTAATCTCACCCTACGTAATGCGGCCTTAAACAAATTAGGCATTTAAGATCAGAAAGTTTTGGAGATAAAGCGTCTGTTCTCAACGAGAGTCGGTAAGAGAAGGGGCGTATGAACAGGCGCGTAATAACTATATGCAATTAAAAAGAAAGTAAAAAGGAACTGTTAAATGTTGCAACCAACAGAAAAGAATAATTGTGACTATGCACCACTATTCAAAATAATCAGAACGCGTAACAGCGAAAGCTGTTACATAGTTTTGCTTTTAAATACATTTTCTGGCTTGGACCTACGAACGTGCATCAATCCCAAATCAATGAAAATGTTTGTATGTATGTGTGTACGCGAAAGGATTCTTTTTGGATTGCTATTAAATGCAAATACTATTTGTCGGTTGAAATTATTAATTCAAAATTCAATTAAATCCACATATCATTTTCATAATATTTGGAATATTTGAATTTGTAGTAGGCACTTGTTTAATTTAGGTGCTTTTGTTTATATTTTGTACTCGATAGTTTATGTGTTTGTTTGTTTTGCGTTGTACTTTTTTATTGAATAACCTCTAGTTAGCAATCTATCGAGTTTGAAACAAACTAATAATAATAGTAGTAATAATAATAATAATGCCATTAGTGCTCGTGTTCGAGTAATGTAGATATACAGCGCGTCTGCCTTGTGCCTGAATGGAAGATAATTCCTTCCCTCAGCAATCTGAATTTAATTTCTTAAACGGAATACCCTGAATATTATTATGTTTTTGTGTCATCCTTCTTTAACAATCTTTATACCTGTCTAGCTTAGCTTTTGAGATAACTGAGACATCCGAAAATGCAATAAAAAACAAACTTATATTGTGCGTAATAGAAACCGATTATTCTGTGTACTTAGTGGAGTTTATATTGTTTATTTGAAAACTTTTTCTCTAAATTGCCCATGGAATTTTTTCCACCTGCGTGTATAAGGTATATAAAAAAGAGGGAAAATAAACAAAAAAAAATGGAAAATATATCGCCCTAAGAAAAATAAATTCAAATGAAGAATCAACATTTTTTTTACATTGTCCACTGACAATTACGTCCGATAGAAAAAAACATTCAATCAAAAGACTGTTAGAAATTTGAATAATATTATAACAATTACATCTGGAAAGAAAAATAGCTAACAGAATATTACAGCTCTAGCGATTATCAAAATCGCTCAACAGAAGAATCATTCGATAAACAGGAATCGGATTGCATTCAACATGGTATTTTTGATACTTAATTGCCATAAGGACAAGAAGAAGAAAATGTGAAAGTTGCAATTTCGATTAGTTTAAATATGGGAAACGTTATACGTAACTAACATTAAATGTTCTTAATAGTTCAGAAATTAAAAAATATACAGTACATTCCACTTAAAATAACGACAAAAATGTCACTCGAAATATAAAATCTTTAGTACGTTGTCAAAGACACCGTATAACCAAGAGGTTCTTTTAACGCGAAGATAATTAGCCTGGTAAGGTTTTCAAATTTTGTACCATTACGCTAATTTATAGACGGAATTCTTCTTCTACCTCCATGACATTGGCAAAAGTACGCTCATTGAGAAAGTGTGCCATTAACCTAAGCTCGCTGTATGGTGGATGCAGTAGTAATTTGACCTGATCAAATTCTTCTAGTTTCTGGAGAGTCTTTGGGGTCGTATGTGGCCAAGCATTACCATGATGGAGTGGCACGAATCCTATCGACTAATGCGGGGTATAACTGCATACGTCCGATCTAATTGCTTTTACCATATTTTGCAGTTTAACACCTTAACTTCTGGTAACAATACAAAACGGATAACACCTTCGTACTTGCATCACGTATGTCATCTTTGCTTCAAAGATTTTGCGTTTGACCATAGATTCGGCGGACTGGTCACGGGTTAATAACCGATTTTTTTACGAAGATATCCACTTTTTGTCAGATGTTACAAGTTGTTGATAGAAACGAAGATCGTGTTGGTTGGCAAGAAATTTGGCAGGTTTGCACTTGTCGCTGTTTGAGTTCTGTAGCCAATTACGAGGCATTTCTCTGTATCGTCTGTTTACCTTCCCCAGTTTAAGATGGCGACAATCGCGAATATCCAAGTTCTTGTCACAATTGTCGCCCGAGTGAACTTCTTTGGTGAAAAACCTTTTGGTCGACGACAGAATGTCTTTCAAATGTTTTACTATTCTTGAAGTTTTTATATCGCAAAAGGTACGCACAATGTATCAATGAAATCTCAAGATAACTTACAGCTTTAATAATGATCGTCACTTTTATTTTCGACCGTTTTATAAATCTAGCAGTCTAAGAAACAATAAAACTCTACTCTATTATTTGAAAAGCAGTTGAGTTTAGGTTAGGGAATTCTATACAAGGTGACGTCATATTTTCAAGTTCAAACTAAATATGAATTAATATATAGACTTCCATTAAGAAAGGGATTACTAGACTAATTTTATCGGGATTTTGTTTGTACTATCAAAGCAACGCACATAAAAAAAAATCGGAATTTAATTGATTAATGCGGGAATCGACTTTAAACCTAACAAAATAGTTACATTAACATCAAAGTTGCTTGAAACCAAGATAGAGGTTGGCAACAGCATTTCAAATATGTAGCCAATAGTATTCACCGAAAGCCTATAAGAACATAAGAACGTATTATGCTGAAAGTAGTAGACGATGAACAAGTAAGTGAAGCAGCATTAAAACAATATTAACATAAAATATATAATAGCACGTCTAATTTGTGGGGAGTGTATGTTGGCAAATAAATTGTTGCACCCTATACATACATAATGGCAAGGAAGGGCAGCAATAACTGGAAATGTTTCTGTGTCCGCAACAGCGAGATAATAAACATTCATGCACAACCTAAATTCCAGTGCACAAATATCGAGTATACTAGCGGATTTTGACGAGAGATATAAAATTAACATATCAGCGTGGAGCTGACAGCTACTATATTGAAGTTCTATGGAGGTGCACATATATACCTGGCGGTTCCCGTTCACATTAAAATTACCGATCTAGTGGTCAACATTTCGCAATGATCTAGCTAAAATGTTGAGAGAATGAAATATAGGATACTTTTAGCTCACTATTATTAGCACAAGACTATGCATTATTGTAATAAAAATAACATAAAATGCCACAATTATAGTACAAATTATAATGGCGTGTCGTATCGAATATTATGTATCTTAATATACATAGCTATTATTATCGCCTAATTATATTCGTCCTAGGCGTTGGTTATTAAAAATATTTACGGTAACAAGCTGCTCTGAATATACAGTTATTGAAGAAAGGTGTCAGTATGATTTGTGATTTTAGACTTGAAGGGCTAGAAATAAATTCCTGCAGGAAGAAAAGAACTATTATTTCTGAAATTTAACAACATGCAGCGTGTTCACTTAATACTTGGCGGGGAAGATAATTTATTTCTTGAAAAATTTAGAGAAAAGGGTTTCAAATGAAAATATTAGGGGACAAATTCTGTCAACACAAAATTTTTGTTCAAATATACAGGCTGTTTAGTTTTCGCTACACACTATATAGATTTGTTTTTTTTTTTAATGGATGGCGTATATTTTTACATTACATTGTTTGTTTATTGCTCGATATCTTAAATGTCTTACATGTTAGAATGGTGATTCAAATTTTATTTCGTTGAGTAATTTTTTGATATTTCTAGCGACATATTGAAAAAATTATATTAACTAGATTGTACAAAATGGTCATCGAGATCGTTGCTAAGTTTGATGTTATTGTGTTATTTCACTTTGCTTTTAACGCAATAGTCTGTATATATTTTCAGAATTTGATACATAACCTTTTAGATTGTTTTTTATATTCAATTTCCTATGCCTAAGTTGCGTTCTTCTTTGGTAAATTAAGAAATGAAACTAGAAAGATAAGTTTTTTATTAAAATGAGTGCTGCGACAAAATACTATAAATTCGTGTTTTAATTAATTAAAACTAATGTGTAAACGTTCTTTTCTGGTACAATTCCACATCTATATTGTACAAGTATTGCGCACTACGTTATTTTCTTAGGAACAAAATAAGAACATACTAAAAGTTATAAAAAAATATATTGCAAAAATTTAAAGAGAAATATTTATGAAAAAACTTTAAACGCTAGATGATTTTCTTAAGGCACTGGATAACGTGGACATTACTCAAAATATGTCCAACAAAATACAAGAAATCGCGTTAAAGTTGGTATGAAGTAAAATGGTTTGAATAGATATTTAAATTATGTGCGCAAATTAAAGTTAACATATTGTTTTTAATAAATATTTCTAGAAGAACACAAACTTATAGTATTTCGTCGCAGCACTTTAGCAACAAAATGATTTACATAACTTTCCACTTAATTAATTAAAGAAGAGAGCACTTTAGGTACAGGGAAATATTTACCTAAATATTTACACAAAAATGTGTAGAATAGTTTCCCAGGTTCCTCAGGTTCTGGAAAACTATGTAGGATGTTCTATTTAAAAGAATTGAAATCGCATCAATCGAAATTGACAATGATTCCGATGAGCAACTAGTAGACGTTGGTTGATACAAAAAATGTCTGGTTACGGAAAATCCCAAGAATTACTTAATCGAATAATAACACTGCATAAAATATGGAGAATATTCAAGACAATTGACGTGATTTGAAGTAAGCGCAAAAATATATAGGCAGTTCTATTAAAAAGAAACTAAACTTATATCGTAGCCAGCGGACACCTTGTATACTTGAATATAATTTTATGTTATGCAGCACTTGTTCCAGAATAATTTCGATTTGAAAACTTTTTCTTTAAATTGCTCTGAGAAGGAATTATCTTCAACCCACGCAATAGGCGGACACGGTAAATTAAAGAAAAATACCCCATAAAGTTTTTACATTATTTTTATAATTTAAAGAATATGAATTGAAAAAAAAATAATTTTGGAAATTGAGTTTTTAAATTCCTAAAAGGAATTATAAGAATTCAAAGAATTTTTTATAAAAATATGAAAACATTAAACTTTAACGTGGCCTTCATCTCTTTGAATTGTAAGGATCTTTCGTGAAATATGTGCTGAATGTAATGGGCGATACTTGAGTAAGCTGTTCATGTTGTGGATGCTTGCTAAATACTGAGAGCTGAATTTTTATAATGTTTTAGTCATCCTAAACTGTCAAAAATTGCTAAAATTATGAAAAAATATGAATTTTTAGTAATTATAGACATGAACACCTTTTCATTAATGGTTAGAAAAGCTTACTATTTAAAATTAGGTTGTGCTGCATGAAATTATTTAAAAAAAATGATAAATTTTATACTTGGGAAGGATGACAGCAAAGAGGAAGTTTTCGGTACTTGAGGCTGCCCGGTAAACTAGAATTACTAGATAATTGCAAAAAATCTAATGAAGAGTATAAAATAGCACTTTTCTGATTAGTATAAACCGTTTCTGATAGCGGTCTTTACGTCTTCATATAAACAATAACTATTAACATATTTTTTCCATCAATTAAAAAATTTTTTTTGATAACATCAAAAAATTATAATACATTTTCGTAACAAATCGTTATGAATTCATGTTTATGAAATGGATGAAAGCTGGTTGCTAGCAATTTGAATTTGCGTATAAAGCTAATTTACACGAGATAGTAGAACTATCCCAAGTTACTATCAGAGAGAGCTTGTGCTAATATTTGCTTATGTAAACAGAGCACTTGATTGAAGTTTACTTACTTGGTGCAAGTATAATTGCCGGGAGAATTGACTTTTAGATACAAACTTGTTGTTAAAGTGATGTGGCAACTCATTATTTATTTTGGATTTGATTCGAGATTAATTTAGTAAGTCGGTTGAAGAAATATGAAGGCAAAAAGATCTGAATTTAAAGAAGACACTTATGAAATGTGTACAATCTATGCTCGGATGAACAAAAAAAGAGGTCGGCGTTTTATTTGCCCAATTTTTAACCCATAATCTTTTTTTCAGGCGTTTCGTTCCCTCTTTCTTTTTCTTAACTTTTATTAGAGCAACAACAATTGTAACATTCTCTTCAACTTTATGGCAAGTATTACAACCATCACCTATAAACTCTGTAGATGGTAATTGCTGAGATATTTTGCTCAAATTATTTGCCTATTTGTAAATGCTTAGTTTTTATATTTGTTTCTACGTGAGTATTAGTTATATCACATGACACACGAGGATGTTACAAGAAGTATCCGTGTATTCGTTAATCGACGTTTCAAAATTTCGGCGAAGTTAATCGAGTAGTATTGTTTTGGCAGCTGTTGAAAGTGAGCAAGTTTATGGATTTGTAGAATCATGGAAAAAGAGCAATATCGGTCAGTGATTTGGTTTCTTTTTTTTGAGAAGTTGGATAACAGTTTATAACAACCAGGCTTCCTCGATGATTACCATCAAATACTGGTTTAATGAATTTAAGTGTGGCTGAACATCCGTCTTTGATGAGAAGTGGCCAGGTCGCCCCATTGGGATGATATGGTCAATAAAATTCATGATATCGTGTTAGCAGATTACCGGGTGAAGATTAGAGAGATTGTTAATATGGTAACGCCTCAATTGAACATGTACAAAACATCTTCCACGAAAAATTGAGTATGAGAAAGCTGTCTACGAGATGCGTAGCGCGTCTGCTGAGAATCCCGTGATAACTTCAAAGCAATGTTGGTTATGTTTAAGTGCACTTGGAGTGAATTTGTGCGACATTATGTGACAGCAGATGGGGTATGGATACATCATTACAAGCCGTAAACCAAAGATCAGTCGACAAGTCGAACAAGGACCAAAGAAGACGAAGACGATTCCATCAATCAGGAAAATTATGGCGACGATTTTTTTGGATTCGCAAGGCATAATCTTAATCGATGAAGGATAATCGTGGGACAGTACTATGCTGATTTATTGGATCGATTCGCTGCTGAACTAAAGAGAAAAAGATTCCACTACCGAAGAAAAAAATTCTCTATCACGATGATAATGGCCCGGCCCACTCATCTGCATTTTGCGACGCCAAAATTACCCCCGTTATGGTTCAAATTGGTGCCCCATCCAACTATATTTACTAGATTTGGCTCACCGTGACTTCTTTCTTCTTTAAAACTTGAAAAAATGGCATGGCGGAAAGCGGTTCGATAAATCCTATTACTTAGACGCTTTAAAAAGTTGGAATATTGGGATCGCTGGACTAAATGTGTGGAGAAGCTCTTGCGTTGTCTTCCTTAACACAGATATTTATCATGTTATCCTCGTATTTCTCCAATCTAAGTTATCCATGTACATTGTCTCTTGATTGAATTTTGTATCATAAAACATCATAAATTTTCCGCGTAGAAGATGCAAAATATTTTTCTTCTTCCACCTTTTCATTTATATTTTAATGCATAAAGGAAAATTATAGAGGCAGTAGAAGGAGCGGTTATTTTTATTATATAGAAATAAAATTACATTTGTGGCTATTATATTTTCACGTTCATTATTTCCCAAGTTCTACATTTTGTATTTGCTAAATCATTTTAGCAAACGTTACTGCGGTTAGTCTTGCCACACGTTATATTTAAGTGGTTACCGACATATTTGAACGCGGTTGGCAAATGTACATATAAGGTCGTTTTATACGAAGACGAAGCACATCTAACATGCTAGGGAAATGAAAATGGCTCTTATTTGCAAACGAAGCAATTTCAGGTAAATGCTTTGCGACAAATAAACAACTACAGTCCTCTATTTTATGTTCAGTCCGAATGTTGATTTTCTAAGTTCCTTCTGCTTATATAATATTACGTGAGGCAAGATATATATGTATCATCTATGTGGGCAGTTACATTGCTAATGTTTCTATTTAATTAATTTGTGCAGACTGTATATGAACTAAACTGAGGTGGTCCATTATGTTATTTGATATTCGTGCAGCTACGGGAGAGGTTGTATATAATTTGACAGTTAGAAGAAGACTGCACGAATTTGGTCTGAGAGCTAGAAGAAGGGTCATGTGCTCGATATTTATGGACACGAGATCGCTAGGAGGCAGTGGGCTGCAAGTCACTTACCGTTGAAGCCTCAGGATTGGGAAAAATATCTTTTCTCTAATGAATCCAGATTCACTCTACATCATTCTGATAACGGAGTTTTAGTGCGGAGGAGGCGTGGAGAAAGGTATCTTGAAAGAAATATGGCTCCATGTGTCTCATTTGGAGGCGGAAGTATTACGATTTTGGGTGGTATAACTTTTAACGGTTTCACTGAGCGGGTGGGTTTGAGAAATCAATCCACGAAAGCAGATAGGTATAGAAATTTGTATATTCTGCCGATCGTTGTGCATTTGTAGGAAATAATGGAAGGAATTCTGCGTTTGTGGACGATAATACTCGTCCTCGCCAAGGCCGCATCGTAAACGACGTCATTGTTACCAATAATATTGAAAGAATGGTATGGAACCCTAATTCTCCAGACTGCAATTGGATCGAGCATCTTTGGGATAAATTTGATTGACAGTTGCGATCTCATGCTGCCTCTCCCATAACATTGGATGAGCTTGTAGAAGAGGTGCGAATAGAATGGGAAAGAATTCCGCGTGGATTTATCAATATGTATGCTTAGCTATATCACAAGAACGAGAAGGCGCCACAATATATTGAAATTAAAGTAGCTACATTTAAAGTGGTTCATCATATAAAAAGAAAACAGCTTAAACATATTCTTTCCATTGAATTATCACTTAATGTTATTTTTTAGCGATATATCAATTGTTATTGCTCAAATGGTTCTAAACAATTTTGAAAATATATATTTTGTTAAATTTCAACCATCTTTTGTATTTTTTTTTGTAAAAAAATATGTTTTCATTAATTTTTTATTGGTAGACTACTTGAATTGAACAACAAATTAATTCCTTTCTTGGCCAATTTAGAGAAAAAGCTTTCAGATAAAAAGTATTCAGGGACAAGTCTTCTAAACATAAAAATTTTGTAATGTTATGAAAATCAAACAAATTGAAAAATCGATATCACCTTGATTTTATCAACTTTTGTTTCTCTAAAGATATTCACGGAAAATGAAACGTAAACGTAATTTTTTCGTATAATTCTAGCATCTACTCGAAGTTACCCTTCATACTTTGTCTAACAAATAAATAATAAACGTATAAATAATAAATAACGAAAATATGTAGATAGATATTGATTAGAGTTCACCATAAAATGAAAAGATTTATTTAAACATAGACGCGCAATAGAAAGAAATAAGAACTACTGGAAGTTAAAACATCGCGCCATTTAGCTAAAGAGAAATGTTTATGGAAAAACTTTCTTAGCACAAATTGTAACTACGAAATTATACGGAATATTCGTGGCAAAATTTTAGTAAATGTGTAGCAAGATACAAGAAGTTATGTTACAATTTATATACCGGAAAAATGGCGATCACTATGAGTAGAATTTGAAATTGTACGCATAGAATAAATTTTAGAGATTATTTTTAATGAATACCTTAGAGATACAAACGTGTGCAGTATTTTTCGTATAATGAAAACTTATGTGCATAATTTTACTGAGAAATAACGCGTTTTAGGTATAGGGAAATGTATATAAAAAGAGAATTTCTAGAGGAGTATGTAGTGAATATTATTAGCGAGCATTGAAGTGATTACGATTTTCCTAAATCAACCAGATGTAATATTGATATTTCATTTGGATGTATCTGATGCAATACCCAATTATTGGCTTAGTAGTTACATTTGGTACCAGCGTACTTGATGAATTTGGCCATATGTCAAAGGTTTATACACAAGTATCTCTTGTTCCTAATTTATCCCATCTGTTTGATGCTTTCTATACTAGGCACATGCGGCTCGTCAACATGTAGTATGTATTATGGACATGTGTGAATGAGGATCTGAAAATTACGTTCGAAACTTGCTATTTAATTGTTACAAAACTACAAAGGGAAAAACGGAGTACTTTATAGATGCTTGCCTGTATAAATCTTTTTTCTTGCCTAAATAATAGTAATCACTAATCTACCCTTTGTTAATTGCTGATTTTTTAAATATACCACAATGTTATTACTAATTTAAATGCAAATATAAATGAAAGAGACGATTAATAAATTAAAGGGAATGAACCTTGCAATATGTCGTGTCTGGCACATTTTTTTTTAAATAATTTTTACGAATAATAACTTACGAAATGATATTATTCAAAGTCGTTGTTTGTTGTTGAAATAAAATTAGATATAACTTAATTTGCATAAATTATTTCAAATTACAGATCTCTTTCCAGTTTGTAATCGATGTTAGAGTTTATCCTCTAGTATTATCGCTACCTATCTGCAAAGTTCTCTAAAGAATCTGGTGACTAATTAAGTAGCCGTATTTAATCTGGGAAAATATTTATACAGCGTAAGATTTTTCTGTATCTTTAGCGGATGAAGAAGTTTGAACGTTGGGGGCCGCAAGAATATATTATGGAGACAAGTTATGTTTTGATATCTCCGGGACCATAATTCACTTCAAAATAAGTTTTCTAATAACAAATATTTGGAGACATATATACAGACTGTTCTGTTTCCATTACAAACGTTAAATGCGACTGCCTGCATATAATTACATTTTTGGGTGCCTCTCTTCAATTAATGTCAATTGTCATCAGTTCTTTTATACAGTAACCTTCAAAGAGATTTTTGCGAAATGCCGCTGTTTCCTAAATGATTATCTAGAGGATGAGTTTTTTTTGATGTTTAGCATGGGGACCTTAGAAATTAGCCGAGCCGAAAAAGCGATCAAACCGGGAAAGAATTTCTGTTTTAGGAGCTTAATTGAGCGAGCTTTTTGTTTTTTTGGCAAAAAAAATGCACAGCTAACTAGATATCTCTAAAAAACTGTTTTTTCGATTGGTATTTATGGCTCTGTTATTATTGGCTTTAGAAGAAAGTGTAAATGAGAAAGGTGTAGCTAATTATGCGGTTAATAAGATAGAACTTTTATTTTAGTTATAAATTGTGTTTTTTTAACGAAAACCATTTTTGCCCACGATTTCATAAGAACGATTTCAACGATATAACACTTGTCATAGTCATTTTTACAAATAAATAAATTATAGCATTTTTTTTTAATTTCCGAACTGTTCACATAGGAAGCTGTGGAAATAATTGGTAATGCAAACGACAATTGTTATTATTAGGTGTAAATAATCTTAGTTTCCAATTAATGTTTATTGAGATTTCACAATTTGTGCTATAAAAACGCGGTAAAAGTTGCATAACAGTATTTTGATCGTCGCAAGGCTTCTTCTATAGCTACCTTTAAGGGACTATATAATAATTTGGGATAGTCTGGTTCTTTCTATAATGTAAATAGGAATGAACTTAATCACAATGAAATTTAAAAAAGTTCATACGAACTGTCACTGTAGGGTAACAAGTGGGAATTTTGGTTTATTGAGCCATTTTTATTAGTGATCGCCTCCCTTTGTCTTGAGGATGTTGAATCTGTGATTAATTCTTATTGTATATTTTATTACCCTATTTTCTGTGTACTATGGAAAATAATTTAACTTGGAAGATTTCAGAAACTATTTAATGGCAAATTAGAAAGCGTTAGGATTTATTTTCCATGCCTGTCGTATTTAAATTGGCACTAACTGCGTTCGAAGGGAAATAGCGTTGGACCTATCCGTTAATATTGATTTTTGGCGAGGAATGTGCGAGAAAAAATAAATAGAGCATTAAATTGTGTATAAGACAATGGGGTGGAAGTAATACCGTTTTATTGAAAAAATAAATGCAAATGAAGTGTAAACGATTGAAAAATTCCGACAATTTTCACTTACCCCGCATAAAATAATATAAATCGGAAGTCTTTGTTCTATATTCCCACGAAAAACGTATGAATTAATGAGACTGCTTTAAGCAAATTATTTCAAATATTTTTTGAGGAGAACACTCCAAGAAGGGTAAAAGTAAATGAAAATTAATTTGGGTTTTATGAACCTTTTTTTCGGTAAATTAATGCTATGAATAATTATGGAAAGAGAGGGAGAAAAAATGTCAATCGCTCTTGGATTCTTCTCTTTCTATCGTCTTTAGAGGGTATTTTCTCTTTTATTTACATTTCGTCGTGTTATTTTCCTAAATGACTTGGAATTATAATTCTGTAGCTATAAATTTGAACGTTTAGTTTGAATACAAATCATGCGATAGAAAATTTAACAGTGAAGCTATAGAGAGATGATCAAATGGAGAAAGATTTGCAGTTTTACGAAGCCAACTTAACACTTAAAAGGGAAGCATAGTTGACTGTGGTCTCATAAAGAACGTATTTATTTTATAACTTTTTCAACAGTATAACCTGAACAGGGTTATTTTAAGAAGAGAAGAATTTTGGGTATCTTTCTATTCTGCTTATGATATTTAATTTACTTCGTCATGGAAGCAACTCCTTGTTGTCAAACAAAAGTAAAGTGAATTTTAATAAATACTTTAAAACTGCCTCACGGATCTATTCATTGGTGTCAAATTTTCTTCCTCTTAGCGCTGATTTTAATTTGGAAAATAAAAAAACGGTGACTTAAGGTAGGACGGGGCTGTACAATGGGTGTTCGAGTTCCTAGAATCCGCGCATAGTAGCCTTCGAAATTGCAGTTATGTGGATAGGAGCATTGTCGAGCAAGAGCCAAACATCTTGTCTCAGCTTGTAATCGAAGGTCATTATTAATGATCGTGTTATCGGCTTCGTACAGCTCTAGAACCTTTCGGCTACATTCGACATTTTTATAAGCAGCGCTGGGTAATTTTGGGATCCATTTTGTCCTAATTTTTATCATACACAAATGCTCTTGCAGGATCTTTAAAGCAGTTTTTGAAATCCCTGTTATTCCCCTATCTCCTCAGCTTTTAGCCGTCGATCACTCAATATGGCTTTCTCGACCATTTCTATTCTATAATAACGAGCATTGTATAGAGTGAATCATCTTCAAGAGATTCTTTGGCCCCAACGAAACAATTAAAATTGTTAAACGTTGATTAAAATCAACGTGTAACTATGGCGTACGATGGCGCAGAATCTTTATAAACTGTGTCCATTCGCTTATTAATTTCGGACGGTGTCTTTCCTACCAAGATTAGAAATTATGTTACTGCACGATGTTCAACTTTGGACATTTAACTGAGGAATGGCATTTAATTTGACCAACATATAATAGTTAATGTACTGTCAAAAATGTACGGATTGATAATTGCAGAATCAACAATACCTTATCAAATATTGAAACCAAATTTACTTTGTGGTCTTATTTCTACACATGATGGGATGTGCAAATGTTCGTTTTATTTTTGATAGCGTTACATTTTTCCTTCGTATGTTCTAAAGTAGAGTGCGATGCCCATATTACAGCACATAAAGGCAATTAAATTTGTATAAAGAAGCTTTCTTAAGCGTTTGTGGTTTAGAACAAATAATATTTACCCATGTAGAGGTTTTCCATACTTATTGACACACATTATTGACCAATTTGTTTGTAACGTCGTTGGAACTAAGACCTAGTAATGACTGCCTCTCATTTCTATACAAAATGATTCATAATGTAGTTGATACATTTTTGTTAAGCGAGTTAGCCTTTGTGGTTCTACAATCGTCTGCGAGAAATGTAACATTTTACACTTTGTCGGCACGTAGTAATCTATTGTTTAGATCACTAATCGCTCTAATGTATAAATAGCTACAACCGTTTATACTCAATATATGATATATTTTGTTGTTAAAAAAAATTTTAGACACTAATATCAGCAACATTGTTCAATGTTCGCATTTATACTTCCACTACAGCATTTTGTTTAGGTTCTATACACGTCACTATATGTAATGTACATTTCAAAGTTTCATATTTCCAGGTATATGAACTATGTTTCTTTTTCTCCTTGGCGTTCGTCTATTTTCACATGATCTGTGTCATTTGAGTTTATAGACAGTTTATAGAATTTATAGTTTTACAATTTTATCTTTGTTGGGGCGTATTTCCAGTCCGTTTTTTGCAGATGTCCACGAAGGCTGTGTATTTTGGTGTGTTTTACATGTTCTCCGACCACAAATTCGAGGTCTTCCAGATATTTGTTAAATCTCCATGTTCGTTCATTTTTATTCTTCATTGCATTCTTCATAAGCCAGTCTGCGGTATTCAAGAACTAAAACGAAGAGAGCATACATCCTTGCCTTACTCCTTTGTTTGTATTGATTTTCTCTATTTTTTTTTTTATCTGCTAGACTCCACTACTACTCCATATAGCGTTTTTATCATGCTACTCAATTTCTTAGGCATTTTGTATTCTTGTAAGCTATGCCAGGGAGATTGGTTGGTTGATTGAGTCAAACGCTTTTTTAAAGTCGACGAATAGAAGGTGAATTTTCTTTTGCCATTAATTACATAATTCGTAGTTTCACTATATGATCTCTACTGGAGTGATTAGATCTATTCCTAGCCATTGTCTCCTAATTTTTTATCTGGCGTCTCCTTTATTAATTTAATTGTTATTGTCCTTCAATTTTCACCGAGTGATCAATCTCCTCTTTTTTCGGAAAAATTTATTGCTCTTCCTGTTTTCTATTCGTCTGGTACTTTCTTTTCTTCTTTGGCACTAACAATTAATAAAGGTGATTTTTACATGTTACTTTTTTACTATTATTCATTATTATTATTTTATTATTTAGTTGTGGTATACAGTTAAATATTTAACTGCAATTAACACAACAGCTTTTCTTCATAAAATATTCAGAATTACATATGTTATATTCTTTATTAGAAATTAGTACAAAATAACGTCTTCGTAATTACAAGTGAAATTAAAACATAAAATTACACTAAAACATTTTTTCTACCTATGTTGTTTAATTGACAATTTTACCCCAAGCAATTAAATTAAGTTAATTAATTAAAAAAATTAAATTAAAGCAGAACTTGGAGTTTGGTACGTAATTGCTATTTGTGGCTATCCAAATTTGCCTATTAAAGAAGTTAGGTGATTGTTCGTGTGCATATCGTTTGATGTCATTTTCAAGCAATAACAATTGACAAAGGAAAAATTTACCTGTACTAGTAAGAAAAATAATCCTTTTCCTTCCTTTAAGTGTGACTCTGTATATCTTGTAAGGAAGAGTTTTTATAAATAATTTGGTACAATTGGTCTTTTTTTTTTAATAAGCGGAATAACATTTATAATAATCAATATTATTTGTTTCAGGTAAGACGCAAATTCAATGTTGGTGTTACAAATGAATTTACTTATTTCTGCCACACAGTAGTTTTGTTAGGTAAGTACTACTATTTCTATATACGAGTGCTGTTTTTTTTTTCAACTTCTGTTAGCTCATAAAAACAAGTGTAGTGTAATAGTTGTAATCCAACCTGGGGATAAATGGAGTGTAGCTAGGGATTTTTAATAATGTAAAAATATACGAGTTACTTTTTCAAAATTTTCACCACCAAAAAGAATGGAGTTCATTAGGTTAT
This sequence comes from Oryctes borbonicus, assembly GCA_902654985.2. Lineage (NCBI taxonomy): Eukaryota > Metazoa > Arthropoda > Insecta > Coleoptera > Scarabaeidae > Oryctes > Oryctes borbonicus. The sequence continues at coordinate 1,931,069 of LR736867.1, read as the reverse complement.
AGTATGAAGTTATGCACCTGCTTTTTACTAAAATCGGTAAATGCTGTTTTAGCTGTGAATCGTGGAGGAACTAGTTTAACATTAATTGTATTAGAAAAATGTTCGTATGTAAGCTCTTTTACTAGTTATATGTTATATATAATGTTGCTAAAAATTAGCATTCGGCACTCATTATGCATTTATGATATGATTACATTTAATGTTGCAGAAATTTTAATTAATAATAAATCTTCAGGAACAAACCTAAATTATTATTTACTGGCAATATGCATTTTTCATGCTACGCTTTTACAATTTAAATTTATATCTACTGGATTCTGCTTGATTAAACAATTAAAGGAAGATAATATACATATCATAGAAAATTAACAGATCTTTTTAATACCCTAATAAAAGATTTTCGTACGCCTTTGTCTACTGTTTGGTTACAAATTAGTAAAATTGAAATATTATTCCAATTAAAAATTCAAATTTAAACCCACGCCTGTGCATAACGGACCATGCCCATATTAATAAAAACTGTAATAAATTGCAAACTCTCCGAGCTCGTGTACATAAATTAGAATTTAGTAGTGTACGTGAAATTAGAAAGTTAGAATAAAGCATAAACTTTATTATATTACGCACTTTTTGGTGGGATATAACCTACCTCTTGCATGTTGAATATTCTATCTATTTGTATAGGTTATTTCCGGTTTTTAAACTTTAACCTACAGTGTTTGGAAACTTTTATTAATTTTCCTGAATACATTATGCAATTACGTAATATACTGCCAGGGCGCATATATTGAACTATTAAAATTAAAATTGCAGTTCATAACATTAAATTAAAACTACTTCCATTGTAGTGAGTATATACGTAAATACCCACAAAAAAGCTGATTGGGCGAAGCGAAAACTAACATCGACAGCCAGCAGCGAGCAGGAGATGCACAATGATATACAGGATTTTCCACGCAACCCGTTCATTATTACTTTCTATACATACTTTTTATTACTTTTTTAGATTTCATGGACTCTTATGGAGAGACTTGTATTAAGGTTCCCTACCCCTGAAATACGCTGGTCTTAAGTTATTTTAATTTTTGTAGTACCTAGGTATCCACCAGGTATAAAGAAAGTAGCAACTGTGGTTGATCAAATACAAGAAAAAAAGGTTTCATTGACAATTAACTAATATGAAAATTCTATAATAGATAATATGAAAATTTCTTTGGTGGTTAATGCATTATTTAAGTATAGATCCTTCTGGCTAGCCGGATCCGAAGAATAGCGCTGGATTTGATATTCTGAGCTTTGCGTTCCTTTTACGGTGGATAAGTGGTTTTCATATGTGGTACTATGAATTCCCCACGTAGATGTCACCATAAGCAATAAGATGCAGTCTGTTTTAAAATATTGGATAATGTATATTGTAAATTTAACTAATCTGAAAGACAATAGATTAAGGAAGGAATTATTGAAATCCAATAAGTATTATGTAACGTTATAGACAAATTCAAACTTAAATAAAACAATACTTATTATTCAAATATGCAAACATAATGGAAGTGGCGATAAAAGATAATTAAGAAAATTAAAACAAATCTCATCGTGATATTTTGTATTCCAACCTCAAAGTAAAGTGTAGTCGATAAGGTAAATATAATTCATCTAAACTCCGTAAGTCGCAGATTCTTGAAAAAAATTGTCAAATTTCCACTGCACGTAGTGAAGATACAGTAGTATCAAATTATAAAGAATAAAGTCGGTATTATAATAATTAAATAGAATTTTATCTTTTCTAGAAGAAATATATGTTAAATATTAAGATAAAGATATAATATTTAGTGTGGATGCCTTAAGATAAGTATAACAATTCTGCATATAGTGGCTAGCAAGGAATGATAAACTCGATAACTAAAAAAAAATAAAAAGTATCGAACACAGTACGTTGATAAAAATAGTCTGGATCTAAGTAAACTGAGAAATAATAACAATTATAAGGAGTTCCAAGTTTTAGTTTCGATCATCAATCCTGTTTACGCTATGAATTCGACATGGGAACTAGGAAAATGAAAGAGCAGCGTTCCAGTATGCAAAATAAATCGTAATATTATAAATTACGTTTGGTGGTATAATGCTGGAAATCCTTCTTAATATAGAGATGTGAAAATATGTAAAATATGCCACAATGTATTGTAAGTCTGGCACAGAGAACAAGAGAATACAATGAGAGAATACCTTGTGTGTATAACAACTTAATTTTCTTCAAGTTTCTTGCTGCTGTGAAATAACCTTATTCGAATTTATTCAAACTTGCATTGAATTAAATTTAACCTTCTTAGCTTGAGATATGTACGAGTATAAGGAGTTTGTAGTTAGATTTCTTTTTCGAATATGCAAAGTAACATTACTAAAACTACAACAGACACTGTCCCAATTTGAACAATTTAATTCGTGAAGTAATTTCTTCGTTTTGCTCCAAGCGCGAAAGCACATGTGGTCAGTTTACATGCGCACCCAATTTCGCATTCACATGTACGATACATGCTTTTGTGTTGATCCCTTTATTATTCGGATAAGCAGACCGATGTTGCAAATAATTCTTTTTCTCTGTTTGTGCTTCGCAAATCCATTTTCCGGAATACTAACAAAGAACAAATAGAGTTTTATTTAATTAAGAAGGTTCGCATTAACATGTGTTATGTATGTTACATTTCAATTGCTTTTGTGTTACACACAAATTTTTAATTCTAATACGCGTAGATTATTTAAAAATAGCTGGATTATTTCTATTCAAAAGACACAGAAAGACTTTCTTGAATATCAAATTGTAAATCTGGTATTTTAAAGATGATTTTGTGCATATTTTAATCAATATGTTATTATTATTATGGACAAACGGACTATACTCCTGATACTATTTACGTATATATATGTACTTTGTGAAAAGTTTATCTTTGCAAGAAAGCACGAGGGCAAGGTATTCTACGTATTTATCGTACATTTATACTCCTTTAAATATATTTTCCTACTTCCAGATTTAATATTGAAATACTGTATCATGTTCTGATAGGAGAGATTTTCAATGAAAATGTAATATGTAACCATCATCTCTATTGAGATTATTGGGATGCTTGTGGATTTTGATGGTTTCTCGGGATTTTCTAAAGTAATTAACCTCATCTTAATAGAGACGGCGATGGTTATATGTTACATTTTCATTGGAAATCTCTCCTATTCGAATCCTCCAATTAGCAACTGCCTCAGCGCCTGCGGTCTCGTACGCCTCGCCCTCCCGAAGAACGTTATAAAAACCTAACCCCAAGCGACGACGATTATTCTTCCTACAGTAGCAGTATGTAGCGGGCCAGAAGAAGCTCCATGCAACTGAGAACGAAACGTCGGCAGACTCATGCAATTACAAGGCGGTTTCAACTCGGAAACCTGGATCTTTTAGATTTCTTTAAAAGGAAGCACCAACCGCGGCATTCTACAATATCGTTTTATTTGATATTTGCTAGAACAAAGAAGAATCCGCCTGTAATTTTATTAATTTGTTATTTTCAAACATACACATAGTATTATAATACAGCAATTGCATTCGTAAATGAATTCTTCTCTCAGGTAGTTTATGAGAACGCCAGAAGCATAGATTGGGCAACAGTGTAGCATTAAAATTTTTCAATGGGGATTTTGGTTAGAATATTGCAACATGTAGCTCTTTTCTCAATTTATACGAACCCATATAATGGGGTAGGTTAAGAGACCTATACGTTAAGAAGTAGTTTGAGCATTTTACCAATGGATGCCATCTTATTTTTAACCATTTTAATTAATTGCACACAATTTCATAAATGACATGTGGTTAGATTAACAAATTAATGGAAAGTCATGGCAAACTTGTAAGATTATTCTAATTTTTTTGATTTACAATTAAAAATTTGAGAGAGAGAATGAGAGGAATGTTAAAAATTTGGTGTTTTTAATGAAACGGATTTAAATTATTTGGACGATTCTGAATAATTTTTATTAACAAGATTTTTTGATAAAAAAAAGAAGAAGAAGGAAATGGAGAGAAGGAAAAATGATTACATATCACATTGATATGTAATCATTTGAATGCAATTTAGCTTGATCGTTGTTATGGCATATTTCCCGGCATCGAATTATTTACAAGACCTTTTGCTTTTCTATTTAATCCGTGGTACATGAAATAATAAAAAATTCTATTTGGTTTCTTTTAAAAATTAGTAGAAACTCTAGTTCAATCATTCATTAATTTGAATAATCCTTTTTTTTAAGACACTTTCATATTTCGATAAAAAGAGCACCGTTGAACTATAGCTTCCGACCGGCCGGTATATACTTATTCTGCTGGCACCTAGCACCTAGCACCCCGTATCATCTTTAATAATCTGATAATTAACAGACTTTTATTCGATAATATATAGATTATAGAAGTGGCGAGGTTTTGTTTCTCATATGAAGGGTTAAAAGTTGTAGTTTCATTCATTCGTAGTTGGTATGAATTCAATAATAATGTACAGAACATCAGAAGAATTTTTAAATTACGCCCTCTGTATTACATTAAATTTAATTTATCGTTTACAGTGTAAATATTAAGGATATTTTCAGGTAAAAAAAAAAAATAGAAATAAATTTAGCTTTTAAATATATATTTTTACTGAAACGTACTACAACAATATTTTATCCATAAACGATATTGCAAATATGCCATCTTACATATACGCAAATTAGCAAAGAGCTAATTAATCTTTCATTTCACAAAATATACTTCCGCTTAATGTTTTAGTTTAAATATAATCGAAATTTTCTACACACAACCTTAAATCTATACCTTAAAACGCGCTATTAAAACTGGTAGATAATAATGAGGGACTGTTACAACTGTAGTGTGAACCCAGTTACAAAATTGGGGCGTTACTTAAGATGGTGAGAATCAATTTACATCCTGGCAATTCTTTTCACGCTGAATGAAGGTCGTTTCTTATTTTCAAGAGAGGGAATTAAATTGCAAGAGTGTAAAATGAACACTGGTTAAGTAAAATATTTTTAACTCGAGGTAAAATTCTTGTTTGTGTTTACACTCTCTCTCGCGCCTGGAGTGTTAAAATATATTAAATAACAATTTCTCAATGTAAACATTTTTAACCTACTTTGCATGAGATTATTTTTACCACCCGTATTTTTTACTGGCTTGTTTCCTTCCATATCCTCTTATTTTTTACTTTCTCTATTAATTCTTCTCATGATCTACTCCACCCCAATTTTCTATCTTGATTTTGGTCTTCCCCATCTTCTTCTGTCACCAATAGCAAGGACTGTGGCGTAGTATAGCTACCAACACAAAAGTATCGGCAACCTACGTACCACGCAAGTTTAATTAAGTAATTCAGTTACTGGTTGAGAATGTGGATTCTTGCATCCTCGAAACGGCCGTTCCGAATTACTTAATTAAACTGTGTAGTGTAGAGGTTGCTGATACTTTCGTGTTGGAGTTCTGTGCCCAGATATTCTTTATATATGTCCCAACCAATACTAGGTTTGTTATAAATATTTTCTCTTTTTCTTCATAAATTTTACGCAGAACCTCCCTCTTCCACGCTGCTACCATTTGTTGTTATGTTTTATTTAGTGTCCAGATTTCACTACTGTAGGTAATTGTAGGGCGTATGACTCTTACTTTGGTTCTTTGAGATACATTTCTACTTCTCAACAGCTCATTTATAGCAGATTCAGATATAGATGGGTAACGTAGTTACAAATATTTAAATCGCAATAAATATAAGGAAAAATAAAAAATACAGTGCTAAACAGAAAAAGAAGTTATTTTAAGAGATGCACGACCATTCACTTGTAAATATTTCTGAATTCGAAGAAAATAATACGGAAATTTTTTTCTTTACGAGTTGCGTTATTAATTTTTCGTCTAAAATTTTGCAAAAAAATTCAAAGCTAAAGTAATCCAAACGTGTTTGATTTAAAAGGAATGAGTTTCTGACGAGAATATGTCATACGAATTCCTCTTATGTCCATTCTACCAAAAATGCGCACTTTCGGAGAAATAACGAATAGTTCTAGGACCAAAAAATAATGCTAAGATAGCTTAGCTTCCTCATGGTATTGATG